>PVIA01004389.1:0-139848 GCA_004024845.1 Tonatia bakeri | reverse complement strand
CTTGATTGGGAGTAAGGGGGAGAAAACTGTACTTGAACATTCATTTAAATAAAAAAAATAGAAAAGAAAAAAGAAAATTATAAAAATTCACGATCCATTCTTTTTTTTTTTAAGATTTTATTTATTTATTTTTAGAGAGGGAAGGGAGGGAGAAAGAGAGAGAGAGGGAGAAACATCAATATGCGGTTGCTGGGAGCCGTGGCCTGCAACCCAGGCATGTGTCCTGACTGGGAATCGAACCTGCGATACTTTGGTTCGCAGCCCACGCTCAATCCACTGAGCTACGCCAGCCAGGGCAGGATCCATTTTTGTTTATAGGTGAAAAGATGAGATTTTACAGACAATTCACTGAATTAGAGTCTAATTTTCAGAATTGTGTATAATAGATTCTATGGAAACACAATTTTTCTTCCAAAATTATCCTCATTTTTATTAAAGAACCAAATCAAGACCAATTTATTTACTGTATTAAGTCCTGTTTCAATTCAGCATAATTATTTGCATGAGCACAATGGGAATAGCAATGGATTATATAGGTTTTCTTAAATATACTTTGCTGGAATGTTACAAGGAATTTTCAGATTGAACTTTAATTAGCCCCACAGGGTGGGGAGAAACCAAGCCACACAGTTGCCATCAGGCTTTGCCTGCAATACCTATAGGTTTGGATAAATTTCTCAAGTTCTTGGGGTCCCCCAAATGTCTTGAGGTTCTTCCTTGCCATCTCCCAGGAAAGCAACCTTTGATCCTTACCTGGGAGAAGGTAAGAAGCAAAGAAGCCATATGAATAAGCAAGGTACCAGGTTATTTCTCTAAGAGGCTTTTATTAGCTCCAAAGTCAATCTTTCTTTCTTAAAGCTTTTTGCTGACATTCAGGGTCTAGGCATGTCTCTTTCAGACATGACATTCAGTCAAAGTCTTGGCTAATAAGTCTATCTTGGAAACTTGGAAAAAAATCAGATTCCTATTGAATTCATGCAAATAAATATATTGCCACGAAAATAATAATACTCATTAAGAGTTTCTAAATTTTGGAAGGATTGGATAAGGAGAAAAATAAAAATGCTTCAATATTGCTACAATTTACCAAATTGCCATAAGAAAAAAACAAGTTGTTTTAAAAAAATTTGCAGTATTTTGGACAAAGTCACAAGAACAATAATTATTCTCAGTTTATTCGGTCCCATAATCAATTGCTGTTTATTCTAATTATCCACCAGCATCTTTACAAACCCAGTCATTTCTCAGAGTCCCACAAATCCCTATTTATTTTAAAGGTGTGATCTGAAAATTTGTTTTGAGCAACTTTTATTTTAGAATAAGTCATAGTTCTTTCCATGAATCTTTTTTGAAGATGTAACATTTTTGCAAATGCATCAGAATAGAACAATGGCTGTCTCTAAATATCCCCCAAAAATATTTAAAATGACATGGTTATAGATCAGATTACAATGCAATTGACAAAGGAATTTCCTTTTTTGCAACAACATTTTAAGATAACAATCAGAATTACAAATGAAAGTATATCAGACCAAGGAATTAATTAATTTATTCCCCACTGTTAATGATGCCTGGGGTTTCTGTCAGGAAATAACAATGGGTTTTGGAAAATCAAAGGGAGCTTTTGGTTTTTTCATTTGTAATTAAAATTATTATTCTGCTTTATCATATATGTGCCTTTCTTTTTCTTTCTTATTTATTTTTCCCCATTTCCCTTCTTGATTTTCCTACTCCAAATGTCCTTCCTTCTTGTATGTCTATCTCTTTCCCTTATTCTTTCTCACCTTTTTTTTACCTCCTCAATTCCTTGTAGTTTTGCTTCTTCCCTCTCTAGGGATGTCCAACTTTTTACATCTCTGGGACACACTGGAAGAAGAGTTGTCTTGGACCACACATTAAATACACAAACAGTAATGAAAACTAATGAGCTAAAAAAATGTTTTAAGTAAATTTACAATTTTGTGTTGGGCTGCATTCATATCCATCCTGGGCACATGTGGCCCACAAGCTGTGGGTCTGACACCCCTGTTACACAATCCATCTTTGACTTGCACAGACCCTCTGCAACTTTCCTAGTCTCTTTTAGTTTGCTCTTTTAACTCATCCAGAAATAAATAACCTACTTTCAATTCCATAATCTACACATTTTATTAGGAGAGAGTGAGAGAAACACTGATTTGTTGTTCCAAACATTTATGCATTCATTGGTTGACTGTTGTATGTGTCCTGACTGGGGATCGAACCCACAACCTTGGTGTATTAGGACAGCACTCTAACCAACTGAGCTACCACCCCATGTATTTTTGATTTATCTTAAGAAGTTATGGAAACCATATCCATCCCCTAAGTCTTCTGTAAACCATGCATGAATTGGAAGGGCACCTGGAAGTAGGGAAGGGGATAGGTTGATCTGTATCTTCTTGACAGAAAAGGGTGATTGCTGTCAGGGGTCAGGGTCAGGGCTGATTAAATGAGTATAAGACTTTTATCCCCTACACATCTACCCCTCTGAGTCTCAGTGGGGAGAGTTTTCCATAGAAGAGGAAGAGGAAATAAAAAAGCCACATCATTGTATCTTCCTTTTAGCTTTTTCCCAAGCTCTGCTTGAATTTTTAGCCTCTATCCTTAGTCATTTCTCTTGTCCAGTTTTTTTTTGTTTGTTTCAGAAACAGCTGAAAAAGTTCTGGTTTTTCTCTTTAACTAACATTTTGCTTATCTTATGGTTTATTGAGCTCTAGAAACTTTGTGCCCCATAAATAAATAAAAGTATTATTATTATGTAGTTCTATTCAGAGCATTAGTTGAAGGGGAGAAGTGACATTATTCTTTATTTGCTTAGAAATGTGTTGTAGTCACAATAGCTCTCCTCTTGCCTTGAATTAATGGCATAATTATTCACAGTGGGCAACAGAAATGGAATGAGTTTGGACTTGGCATGAATTAATACACTAAAATATGCCTCCTATTCTCTCTCATTCCCTAATTAATTCTGAATTATGAAATTCCCTTTGAGCTACCCAAAAAAGCATGGTCACTGGATTCCAGAGCAATTATCCTTTTTTTTTTTTTTGCAATGAAAGTCAAATGATTTGATAATTATGGGGTCTTTGAGAAAAGAATACTCATTTGAGCATCCTGGGAGGAAGAGAGCAGACATCATCAAAGGAACTTTCTAGAGGCTTTATAGTGAATAACCTGTACATGATGTATGTGCAGGAGCCCCAAAGCAGACTGAACTTTACATGAACCAGCTTTACCATGAGATAGATGGAGGCTTTAGAAGCATTACCTGTCTTTCCACTGGTTTTATGCCTCTGAAATTCCCACTTTGAATCCCATGTCTTTGTGTCACCAGATGGGAACTGGGCCCAGAGTGGGTGGGCTTTGGGCCAGCTGATAATGTGTGGGTTCTTGACTTTGTGCAGGAAAGATTTCACAATATGAGGCCAGGTGATTTTGAGGTATGGTTATTAAAGCTGGGGACAGTGAAACAAAGGAAGGTGATAGGGTGGAAGAAGAAGCAGGAGAAAACCTAGGTGGTGTTCTGCTTTAGATCCCTAGAAACATTACAGGAAAGAAGTGAGCCAAGGAGGGGCTGCTTTTAGCTCACTGGAAAGTTAGAGAAAAAGGTGGGCTGAGAGACAGGTTCAGGAGTAAGCCTTAGAGGAGCTATCACTGCCCACTGCTCCCCTAATTTCAAGTCTCATGGGGACCCTTAGAGTTTAGAAGAAAGTAAAAAGTTCAAGCCCATCAGAAGGCATGAGCATACTCCAGAGAGAGAGCCTGCACTGGCATTCTTTGTCTTGATGGTTTTTCTCTCTCTTCTGAAGGCAGAAATCCTGGGGGAGGTCTTAGGGAAGGGTCTTAATAGAATATTCATTAGTTTTCCAGGTGTGTCCCTTAATATGTTGATTCATCAAATGAGTGTATAGAATGAGTGGGAGTTGGGATCATTCTTGAGTCAGCTTCACTGCTGTAATTTTATCTTGAATTTGTTGGGTTCTATTTGGGTTTTAGTTATTTGTTCCACCAACTTCATCTGTCCTTGGATTTAGCTGGCACAAATGGCATTAACTGGGTCTCTGTTCTCTATCTCCCTGATCAAGGTGGCTTAAGCTATATATTATCTGGAGGAGAAGTATAAACTATTTGCTCTCAAGTGTCCTTGATTAGGGAAGATAAGGTCTTGAAATTCACTAGATGGCTGTAAATTGGTCAAATTGTTTGGCTTTGTGTAATTATCTTGTCACAGTTTCCCATTCCACTTGCCCAGGAATTTTCCTAGTTACTTACTATTCTGCCTCATTTGGTTTAGGACACTGTCTTTAGAGGTTTTCAGTTAAATTTGGATGAGCTGCCCCTGGAGAATAACACAATCAACCACTAACAGAGAGTGAGGAGAACTTACCATTTCATGACCAATTCTACCCACACCCTTGCTAGATGCCCCTTCAAGGGAGACAGAGTAACTGATGTGAATCATAAGAACTCAAGAAACAGGTAATGGATGGGGCGTTGTGACATTAAAAGCACAAATACAACCCCTCCTCTTGCTCTTTCCTTCATTCTATGGGGATGTGTAAGTAGATTCCAGACCTGCCACTCTCTTCGATTGGCTTCCTTCCTGTGGTTTTCTAGAGAGGTTAAAATTCCAAGAATTGGATCCAGGACTTGGAGGAGAAGCCTGAGGACTTTGAACTGGGGTACTGGGCACTTGAACAAACAGTAGAGGGGCATTTTAATTTTTTGTTATTCCTTGTCTGTGGCTCCTTTAAGATCCTCAGGGAATTGGGGGAAAAGAATAATTGACATTGCAGAATTAACATTTTTTTTTTGGATTCTCAGTGAAGGTATGATTAAAAACCACTAATAGAAAATTTCTAATATAAAATCTGACAACATTCATCGATCACTTGAGCATTAATTAGTTTATCATATTACCTTGAAATGAAGGTCTTCTACTGGATTTTTCCTACCAACATATAAGCAAACATTCTGTGTTGTCTCTTATCTGAAAAACAAATTAAAATTTCCAAACCTCTCAACTCACTTACTCAATTACTTCTCCATGTCTCTGCTTCCTTTTATGGAAAACTTATTTAAAATGTCATTAGTACTTTTTGCTTGCATGTTCTCACCTCGTATTCTATCCAATTTTTAACAATTTATTTTTCAAACTAATTCACTGAGATCATTGTTGTCACTCTTTTTCTTTATCTATGCTTATTTCCTAAGTGATCTCATTGAGTATTATTGCCTTAAATACAATAACTAGTCAACAATACCTCCTGTATTATCAACTCTTGATATAGTAGCAAATAATTCCAATATCTCAATGCCTTATAATAAACATGTATTTCTTGTTAATGTTATACATGAAAGCTGTGGATCACCTTTGGTTCTACTTAACTTAGCCATTCTCATTGTGACTTCTCATTCTAGACTGAGTAGTGGTTTTCTGGACTATGTCATTCTCATTGTGGAAGGCAGGGCAAAAGAATTCAACACAAACCATGAGATCATAAGAGTATATTTCCTTCAGGTGTATAATATTGCAATTTGACATTTACATTGTTTATGATGCAATCACCCCGCAAAGTCTGTTCATTAGAAATTTATACCTATCTCTAAAAAAAAAACAAAAAAGCAAAAACAAACAAATAAACAAGAAAATAGAAAATACAAGGACATTTAAATCTTTTGTTCATACATGCACATGCTGACATTCCTGTCAGCAGAAAGGAAGACATGGCTTGAAAGGGAAAACTTGAGAGAGTAAAGGGAGATTAGAGACTTCTGGTTAAGATGGCAGAGTAGGGCAACACTGTACTTACCTCTTTTCACAACAACTTCAAAATTACAACTAAACCACGGAGCAACTATCATTAAGAAATGCTTGAAGTCTAGCTAAACAGAAGTCCTATAACTAAAGATATGCACAAGAAGCCACAATGAAACCATAGGAGGTAAAGAGTTGTGGAACAGGTTGGTCCCACACTCATGTGTGGCAGTTAAAAATTGGAAGGAATATCTCAGCTGCAGAGGTCCCTCCTGAGGAACAAAGAGTCCCAGCCCCTCACCAGCCTCCAAAGTTCAGGGTTCCAGTGCTGGCAATAGAAATCCCCATAACATCTGGCTGTGAAAGCCAATGGAAATTGTGGTTGAGTGAGGTGGCAAACCTCTGGAGTTCCAGATGTTTCTCTTAAAGGGCCTGCACAAACTTATTCGCTGGCAGATTTAATCACTCTGAACTCTAGCACCGGAGCAGCAGCTCAAAAGGTGCCGAGGACATAGAGGGAGAAAGTGGATTATCAGACTTCAGCAGAAGAGCTGGAGGGACAGCTTTCTCCCAGACAAAAGTGCTGGCAGAAGCCATTGTCCCTTTGTTAGGGGCCATGCTGGGGCCATATCTGAGTCTTTGTTAAGACCTGGCTAACACTGTTCCACCTTGGAATTCCCCTGAGACCCTGCCCTAAGAAACTTGCAGGCCCACCCAACCCACTTCCAGTGGCTTTTCCACACAAACTGCCTGTTTTGGCTCATGCTGTGGACTTTCCTAAAAATTCTCAAAGGTTCACAACCCTCAAACAAGCAGCGTCTGTCTTTGCTGTGCTCTGTACAACCTGCTAAGCAGCGCCAAATACTGTAGCGGCTGGCCTCAGTTCTCAGCTTAGTCTCCCCCAAGCATATCTAAGCCCAGGGCAACTGGCAACTCTCTGAAGATCTCTTTGTAACTCTACCAGGTGGCCCCAGGAAGGGCACAGGCAACAGCTGACCTTAACCTGCACCTCCAAAGAGGCCCCAGAAACAACACACATGATGGCCAGCTTCAAACCACACCAGAAGAGTACCACCCAACCACCTCCCAAACAACACACTCAAAGGGCAGACTTGGCAGGCACCAGAGTCTTGCTAAGGCAAATCCTGCTATGTAGGGTCAGACTCTGAACACCAGCTCCTCCACTGTAGTCACAGCCAATCTTTACAACTCATTAGCTAGAGAGTTAATCCCTCCAAACAACAACCCAAGCTAAACTATGGGTGGGGGGCACGCATAACCCACACGAGGGACACATCTGGAGCACCCAGCTCAGAATCAGAGAGACTTTACCTGCTACATAAGACCACTCTACCAAGACTGGAAGATGTAACAGCTTTACCTAATACATAGGGACAAACACAGGGAGGCAGCCAAAATAAGGAGACAAAGAAACATGACCCAAATGAAAGAATAGAAGAAATCTCCAGAAGAAGAGCTAAATTAAATGGTGGCAACCAATCTACATGATAGAGTTCAAAACACAGTTTTTAAGGATGCTCAAGGAACTTGTGAGAATTTCAGCAGCATCGAATAGCACATAGAAACCATAGAAAAGAACCATTCAGAAACGAAGAATACAATTAAAAAAATGAAGAATATCAATTAGATGAAGCAGAGGACAGAATCAGTTATTTGAAAGACAAGGTAGCAGAAAACTCCCGATCAGAATAGCAAAAAGAAAAAAAAGTTAAAAAAATAGAATTGTTTAGGGGCCTCTGGGACAACATTAAGTTTAATAACATTTGCACATAGAGGTATCAGAAGGAGAAGAGAGAAAACAAGGAATTGAAAATCTATTTGAAGAAATGATGACTGAAAATTTCCTTAACCTTGCAAAAGAAATAGACATACAAGCTCAAGAAGCTCAGAGAATCCCAAACAAGAGGAACTAAAAGGTCCACAACCTACCCATCATCATTAAAATGCTAAAGGTTAAAGACAGAGATAATCTTAAAAGCAGTAACAGAAAGGCAGCTAGCTTCTCATAAGGGAGGTCCCATAAGACTGTTAGCTGACTTCTCAACAGAAACTTTGCAGGCCAGAAGGGACTGGCACAAAACATTCAAAGTGATAAAAAGCAAGGGCCTGAAACCAAGACTGCATGATATAGCAAAACTGTCATTTAGAATGGAAGGACAGATAAAGAACCTTCCAGACAAGAAAAAGCTGGAGGAGCTTATCACCGCCAAACCAGTATTGAAATGTTAAAGGGACTTCTTTAAGAAGAAGAAGGACAAAAAGATCAAAATATGAATAATAAAATAGCAATAACTACATATATGGCAATAATTTAAATGAAAATGGATTAAATGATCCAATTAAAAGAGAATGTGGCTGAATGGGTAACAAAACAAGACTCTCACATGTGCTGTCTACAAGAGACTCACCTCAGATCAAAAGACAATTGCAGGCTGAAAGTAAAGGGATGGAAAAAGATATTTCATGAAAATGGAAACAAACAAAAGATAGCTGGGGTGGCAGTTCTTACATTGGACAAAATAGACTTTAAAGCAAAGGCTATAACAAGAGATAAATAAGGACCCGGCAATTCCACTTCTGGGTATTTATTCAAAGAAAATCAAAACACTAATTGAAAAAGACATATGCATCCATAAGTTTATTGCAGCATTATTTGCAATAGCCAAGATATGGAAGTAAAGTGATCAAAGTGGCCATTAGTTGGTGAATGGATAAAAAAAGAAATGGTCCATAGCTACAATGGAATATGACTCAGCCATAAAAGAGAATGAAATCTTGCCATCTTTGACAACATGAATGAACCTAAAAGTATAGTACTGATGGAAATAAATCAGACAGAGAAATACAAATGCCATATGAATGCACTTATGTGTGGAATCTAAAATAAAAAAATAACTGAGTAAACAAAACAGAAACAAACTCATAGATACAGAGAACATTTTGATGGTTGCCAAATGGGAAGGGGTTTAGGGGAGTGGGCAAATAAGGGGAAGGGATTAAAAAGTACAGATTGGTAATCACAAAACAGTCATGGGCATTTAAAGTATAGCATAGGGAATATAGTCAATAAAATTGAAATAACTGTATGGTATGGGTGGGTACCAGGTTTATCAGGGTTATCACTTTGTAATTTATATAAATGTCTAATCACTATGTTGTACATCTGAAAGTAATATATTGTATGTCAACTATAATTGAAAAATAAAAAAAATTATTTAATAAAAACAAAAAATGATGTAAGAAATAATCCAGTCTAGTTCTCTTTTTCTATCGATTAAGAAACCAAGGCTAAGAGATGTGAAGCACAGCTAGTTGTGGCAGAACCAGGACTAGTTTCTCCCAGGCCCTGGGTTTCCCACTCTTCCACGGAAGCCTCACTTACACCCATGTTTTTATAAGATAGCTTTTACCCAGAAAGTTGGCCACATTCTCACATTGCCAAGTCTTTGGAATAGTGGAACCCCTGGGGTCCTCAATAAGCAGCATCCACGAGCATGCATTGCCCATTTCTTCTTCATTTCAATATGATGTGACCCCCAAATGGTAAGACTTGTGAAGTACATGCGTGAAGCACTTACTGGTTTTGTCCCCTTTCTTTCCATACCTTCTCAGTTAGCACTCCCAGCCCTGTCCTCTAGGCAGCAGCTCCCACTGCCTTGCAGAGCAGGAACCCAAGCAAGCACTTGAAGCTTAATTGATCTGGATGTTTGGAATCAAACTTCATTAGCTCAAATTACTTTGGTTTGCCTAATTTGTTTCTCTCTGTGAGCTCTGATAAGCTTGGTTTAACATCTTCTAAACTGTGATGTTTATCATCATCAATGCCTCGTCAAATTACCCCTGCAGGGTAATGGACCAGGAGGAAAATGGTTTAAAAGGTATAGGTATTTTTCATGCATATTTCTGCACACATACAGAGAATGTGGAGTCCAAGGTACCACAGAAGTGTATTTATTTCCATAGGATGGCTATTTTTCAAAAATAAAACAAAGCCAGAAAAAAGCCTCTCAGTCGTTAATGTTCAAGCAGAACTTGTTTCAGTGTTTTGAACTTCATAAACTGGGACTTTTTTTCTATTTATAGGCAGGGATAAATTCATTGTTATGCTTTTTTCTTCTAATCTGTTAGGGACTTTTGGCAAAGCTGTGTGTATTTGTGTGTTTACAAATACACGTCTTTGTGTCTGTGGACAAAATATCTGTCTGAAAAGAGGTGTGTTTCCCTGAGCATGACTATCAATCCAACCCGAGCACAGTGCCTTTCAGCATTATTGAGCCACGTGAGTCTCAGGAAGGAACTGAGGCGATGGCTGCTTCCAACGAAGGGCATTGAAAGCAAGACTGTTTTCTATTTACCCATTTATACATGTGTAATTGCACATATGATATTTTCCAAAAGTTAAAAACAAAACACATCGCAGTAACAATAATCCCCAACTTTTTCCCATAGTATTAAGTCCTGTTAACTGTGCTACATATACATCTTATTTTTTAAATATAAATCCAGATACCTTAATACCTTAAATCCATATCCCTTTTGCCATTTTCTGTTAAAGGTCCTCCCTCCTGGACATTCATGCTGTAAAACATTTACTTATCACAGTTGCTTGGCAATTCTCCATCTTCTAAATCACCTGGAGTCTGGGTTGTCCGAAACTTCTTGATCAAAATGGGAAGTTCTAACTGCACCAACTTGAACAGAAAAGCCCTTGGCACCATGTCTACAGAGGGCCTCAAATGCTGAGAGTGCTCTGACAGCTATGAAATCACTCCATTCTCATGAAGCATTTACCTGAAGGCTCAAGTAGCAGGGTCAGCACTGGAACCCCCGGGGCCCTGACTCCTAGTCCAGTGCATCTTTCAGTTTCTTGGAATGATATTTCAGTTCCCTCTTTGGTCCTCATTGTTTGGGATGGTTGCACCCCTGAGACTTTGTTCTGGCTTGCAATCCCCCCCCAGGACCTGTGAGTGTCTAAGAGGAGTGCTTGCCCAAAGTGGTGGGAGGACTCTTTGGACATCATCTCACCTCATCTCCATACCTTGCTTCGCTCAGTTTCCTCCTCATTAAGATCCTCACTCGGTTCTTCTTTGCCCAGAGTCTCTTCTTGGTTCTAACCACAAATCTTGGCTATATCATCTCTGTTGCAATAGGCTCTCCTCCCTTGACCCAGAATCCCACTGGGCAGATCAACCAGGAGCTGTCTCCATGTTGGTGCAGCCTGGGGCCTGCCCACCCTTGTGCTAAGGGACCCCCTCCAAGAAGGTTGGGGCCTGTGGCTTGGCCGTGCATTGAGGAGAGAATCACAGGTGTGCACGGAACAGGCTTTTGGGTTCTATGGCTCTAAGATGCCTTTGACCCTTAGAAGTCATAAACCCTAGAACTCTATTTATAGCAGGAATATCCACTTCCATGTGGCGCTGAACTAAATTAGAGACAGCACATTGACTGTGGACAGGGTGGGGAGCAGTTTGATGAGTTAAGGCCTGTACCCTGCGCTGCAGCCTCCTTCCCTGCTCCTGCTGGCGCTGTACATCAGCACTCGGCTGTTCCAGAGCTTTAAATAGTACCGGTGCCCCCAAGGAAAACTTCAAGGTCCAGGCATTTGCTAAGGGCTAATATTACTCCCAGGGGATAAAGTGCCAGACTGCCGGCCCCTAGACCTGGGGTGACTTCACACAGGACAGGAGGCCTAGAGAAGTTGCTTTGCCCCTGCTCTCTCTGTGTCCTCTGGGGAAGGAGTCCTGTGCCTCCTGTGCTGTCTCTCTTTGGTGGAAATGGGAGTGGGAGCGGGGGGCTTTGTTTTTCTGGGAAAACTTTTTCACATATAAGACATCTGGCTTTAGCCTGACTCTTATTAAAGAAGAATTTAGGTCACAGACTTTTTGGTCAAGCAAGATAAGGCTTCAGACCGAAAGCGTGAACAGCAGCAGCAGAACTCCACGTTAGTAGAGCCTAACACAAGTTAAAAAGCCTTTCACACTCAGCAACTTATTTCCACCTAAATCCATCTTGAGTGGTCGGCAGGGCAAATGCTGTTATCCCCGTTTTATATAAATGACATTCATTCTTTCAGCAAACAAATATTTGGTACTTACTGAGGTTTTCTTCTTAATATTCACCAAGTGCTTACTATTCACCAGGCATGGGCTACTGGACATCTAATCTACAGTCCAAAGTGACCCTGTGAAATAGATGTTGTTATTAACCCTATCTGGCCGATGAAGAAATGGAAGCATGGAGAAGTGACACTAACAAGTGGCAGAGCTCAGACCTGAGTTGTGCAGTCTGATTCCAGACCCCAGGCCCTGGTCGGTTCTGCCTACTGATAGGCAATCGTGACAAATGCACCAGCAAAACAATTATCCAGCTGCAGCTGAGAAATACTATGAAGGAAAGATACAATGTACAGTGAGAAAAGAAATAGGAAAGGCTTCCCCAAGGAAGTAACATTCAATGGAGCCTGAAGGAGGAGTGGGAGCGAGAGGGGGAGGGGCGAAGGTGGGAGAGCCGGTTAGGCAGAGAGAACTGCACAGGCAAAGGCTGAAGGGAGGGAAGGATTCTGCTGCTTTGAAGGCCCTGAAGGAGACTGGTTTTCCCTGCTGAGCCAGGGGCTCGGGGGAAGCAGAGAGAAATGAGGTGGAAGGGATAGGCAGAGACAGGACTTTTCAGCCCATACTAAGGATTGGACTTGGGTCCAAGAGCAGTGGAAAGCAAATGAAGGGAGATTTGGGCTTATCCAACCAAGCTCACTGTGGCTGCTGTGAGGAGGGAGGATCAGAGAGGGGCAAATGCAGAGTGGGAGAGCGTTCAGGAGACTTTTACAGTCCCACTGGTGAAGGAGTGGGATGGAGAGGATTGGGCCGTAGGAGGTAGTTTGAGGTGACATACACTCAGAGTCTCCACGAGTGCCAGCAAAAGGACAGATTGTAATGACACATGTATATGAAGTATTCCTTCACCACGTAAGCTACTCCTAGTCATTCATTTTTCACTTGAGAACGATAGTAAATTGTGACAGGAATGGAAGGTGGAATGGGTTAAGGTATTGCCCACGTAGCTCCTCCCTTCTGGTGCCACTATGTCTAGAAAAGGAGGAAGACAAATTCTTCCACACTTGTGAAGGCCTTACAAACATTCCTTCTGAGAGGTCAGGAAACCCTGTAGGTGTTTGGAAGACACAACAAAAAGGGAAGCAACTTTCTAACTGGGTGTCTCTGTGTGTGTTTCTGAGTGTGTATGTGGGTGCATTTGAAGCCAGTGTGCAAAATCAGATCATACAACTCCTGCGAGAAGTCCCTGGCAGTGTTTCTAGGTGTTGCAACAGCCCCTTTGAAAGGAAAAAAATTTAACTGCTTGCTTGATTTAAAGGATGTGCTTAAAAAAATTACCTGAATCTGTCACAGGTGCGCAGGTAACCAGGTTCTTAGTGATCGGGACAAAGAATTGAGCCGAACACACGGAGTTTATAGTATAAAGAAAGAGGGAAGATTTATTAAGCGATAGTACACTCCACAGAACATGGGGGCGGGCCAACTCTGAGCAGAGATTGACCACGTGGGCTGGGGGGATTTTCTTCTTATAGGGTGGAAGCTTCCTGGCTAGTCTTTGGCGGGCTTCTATTGCGCATGTACAAGGAGTTACATTTCAAAGCTACTGCGCATGTGTGGTTTCCCAAGATTTTCTTGATTGGCTACTTGGAGAAGGGAGTCCCACAATGTTAATTCATTATAATGTTATTATAATGAATCAGGGGTAGTGCGCAGGCACATTCCATGATTCAGAGTTATCCCAGAAAACAGGAACAACCGATCTTAAGGGGTCTTCGTCATGTATGGATGTTTTCTCCATTCCAGCCCTGCGGGGCTCCTGGAGTTTCCTTCCTGACTGCCTCCTGCCTCAAATCTACTAGATGCTTTGCCATTTGGGTAGATAAAACCTGTTCTAAATTTTGTCCTAACTTGGCACCCATAGGTTGCTGTGATTATTACATCCCGCTAATGATAAAGTGGACCATTATTCATAATTCTTCAGTAGCCTCCTGTTTAAAGTTGTTTTGAGCATTTCCTTCTAAGTTGTAAAGGATCACTGTGTGCAGGTCCTGGAATCTCTCCCCTATTCTCCCTCTCCGGTGGCAGCTATAACAGGTATGAAATGAGCCTGAAATAGCACATCTTGTCATGAGATGCCATCACATTCAAGCAAAATGCACCTGAGTTTGAGGCTTTGGATTCTACAAAGTAACTAAGCGTTTGATTAACTGGAAAGGGAGGCAAGCCATTTTACTTAAAAGAAAGTACAAGTGGGTGTCAGGGTCTTTGTCACCGAGCTCTTGTCTCTAGAAGGGTATTGTCTTCAGGCCTGAGAGTAACTGACCCGTGAGACAACTGGAGGTTGCCTTGAACCCCACTGTGTTATTCCACCAGACAGAACTAGATGAGGCCCGGAGAGGGACGAACAGAGTGCACAGCCTGCAGAACCTTCCCGATGCCTGGAAAACACTTTACTGAAAGACCCATTGTGAAATTTCTCTAAGCAATTTGACCTGCTCAGTTCCTTAATAAGTCACCCTGCACTTTCTCATAGGACAATGTAGACAATATTTACTTGATTTGAATAAATGACTGCTAACATGCATAAGGACGCTCCCCTTAAAGTGCACCAATTGATTAATGACTTGGGCAAGAATCACTTTACGGCTCTTTGCTTCATTACAAGTCATTTTACAATAATGGCTTTTTGTTTCTTTAAAATGCAATTTTCTTTATGGAAATTCAGTTATAGTCACATGTCTTTGGAAAGGTTAGCTAGTGAGTATGTGACTATATACTCATTGTGTGACCATTTGGTGACTCTGGCTTTGGATGAAAAATTTATGAAGTGTTTTGACCCTTGCAGAGAAATTCCCTGTGATACACAGAATCCTAGAGCTGTGTGAAGCCGCAGGTCTTTTCCCACCCAAGCTCCTGATGTTACAGAGGAGGAAACTGGGGTACAGAGGTGGCATCAGGGCTGCTAACCTAAATCAGCAAGACTTTTGCAGCTACCTCTGCTGTGCCTTGTACTGGGCTACGTGATGGGGGACAATGCATGTCTTTGGTTTCAGTTAACCCTCTAGTTGGGGGAGATAAAGCTGCAAATGCAAACATTTAAAAATAGTATATGGCAATATATCAAGCTTGAGCAAGAGTGGCCCAGACTAATGTAACAGGCTGCGTTTTGTAGCCATGTTCCACATCAGGGTCACTCCACAGGTCAGGGTGGAGCATGGAGTAAGATTGGAGGCAGGGCAGAGCAGTGGAAGCATCATCCTGTAGAACAGCATAAAGCCTGGCCACATGCAGCTTCAATGTAGGTCATGGATGACAGAGCTGCAGGGAGGGTCAGAAAGCAGAAAATCAAGCTTAGAATCAGTGTAACACAAGATCAGAAAAGCCTAAAGTTCCTTCCCTATGGGGTTTTCTTCCTCCTCACTCCAGAAATGCCTTTCCAGACAGGAGGCCGGTACACAGCAGGAGTTAAGAACACAGGTTTGAAAGTCAGATGAACTCAGATAGGAGTCCCAGCCTTCCACTGTATGACTTTGTCATTGTATGACTTTGAGCAAATTACCTCACTCAAGTTTCATTTCCTTATCTGTAAAATGAGAATAATAATTAATGACTGCCTCATATAATTTTGTGAAGATCAATTGAGATAATTCATGAAAGTAAAGCACACAGCATAGTGAGTGAGATAAAGCTATGCTTATTATGAGGATCTGTTATTAATATACCCAAATCAGCTTTGCTGTTAGCGATGAGAAAGAGAGAGAAGGAGGGAGAGGGAGTGAATGTGAGTGTGTGTTCATATACCACATTCTGGCTATTTTAGCCTTCAAGGAGTGATCTGGATTATAGAATCCGGTTGGTTGTCCAATAAATAGCTCTTTAAATGGCCCAAACCAGTAAGGAGTGTTAAGGTAGAAACATAAGGAACGACACATTTGTAAGTGGTCCTGTCAGTTGTTAGAGTTTACCAATCTTTTGTTTTGTTTTGTTTTTTATGGATGGGGGCACAAAGGAAGACATCATTTCCAAGACTCCCTCACAGGTAGGTTTACAGCATGTGACCCCATGCTGCCCAATAAGATGTGTGAAGGGGTGATGCACTGAACCTCAAGGTTGAACATAATACTACCAGTAAGATTTCCCTCTCTCTACACTCTTCTTCTTCCATGGTCAATACATCCAGGATGAGAACTTCTAAGCAGAAGGAGCTCATATCTTCAAGTCACTGCTTATAGCACAGCAAAGGAGGGAATTTGCTCAAACTTTATTGAATATTGCATAAGCAACACGTAAATTTTTAAAAATTTTATTTGATTTTTGATATTTATTTATTTATCTATTTATTTATATTGTCCCATTACAGTTGTCCCTATTTTCCCCCCATTACTCTCCCCTGCCCTGTGCACCCCACCTCCCACATTCAATTCTCTCCCACATTGTCCTTGTATGTGGGTCCTTTATACGTGTTCCTTACCTGGACCCTTCACCTTCTTTCCCCCATTACCCCTCTGCTCCACTCTAGTCACTGTTAGTTTGTTCTTTATTTCCATGTCTCTGCTTCTAGTTTGCTCACTTGTTTGTTTGCAACTAATAAATTTTTATTGGGTTAAGCCTCTGAGATTTGGGGATTCTTGTGGAAACTAATATGAGTTATATTTACTTGCAAAATGGCTGACTGGAGCTGTCCCGATGCAAAGAATATGAAGGTAACAAAAGTGTTTATGTCAACGTCATTCAAAGGCCATGTTTAATAACTATCGGTTTTATTAATATACAAAGTATACAAAACCAAAAATTGTTATATTGTTGAGTTGTTTAGTTTTGAAGTCCCTCTTATCCAAAACGCAGTGAAAATAACAATGTCCCCTGAAGTGGCATTCTGACTGAAGACTGACAGTAGGGTACACATTCAGCTGTTGCCAGAAACCATCCTTCACCACAGGCTGCTGAGTGAAAAAAAGGCACATTCCCGAAGAATGCAGACTGATCCCGTCAAAAAATAGTGTCAATAGCAACGCTTTTCACGGTGGTGGGTTATGATCGTCAGGCAGTTCTTTTTCACATGTTTTATTATATTTTCTAAATCTTCTACAATGAGCATGTATAACTTGTAAACAAAAAAGATAAAAGGCCTTTTAAAAAGCATTCTTTAAAATTTGTTTTATTCTTGTAAGTGTTTTATCCTTTTACAGCTCAATAACCCCTGAAATGACTAAAAAAGAAAACCAAAACAAACAATAACAAAACAGATTATTCACATAAAACGATTGTGATAACAAAAAACTTGAAATACAGAGATTTGAACTTGGGTTCTAGCAAGTTAATCTATGTCATTACTTTCAAGTTTTAAGGAGGAAGTGCATAAATGAGCTAGTGGTACAAAGGTGATTTTCAAGAGAAAAAGAATCTTAGACTGAAATAGCAGAAAGACCAGAACCTTGGCTAGAAATATCTATGTTTGCTTTGAAGAAATATCAGTAAAAAGAGTTCACAATAAGAAAGACTCTTCCGGGACCATTTCTTTAAGAACCCTCTAGTGGGCCTGCGTCTTCTAAAGGGTCTCTTCACTGTGCCTGTCCACCATCCCAGCTCTTCTCACCTGGTCCTTGGAAAATGTACACACCTGCCCCCGTGCCCTGTGCTATGGCAAAGAGGTGGGTGCCCCTCCACCCTCCTTACGTTGTAGGAGAAGTAAGATGGGAGATCGGAAGACATCGGGTGCTTTATGCAGCATTCTTCAATACTTTATGGATTGTTGCAGTATTGCCCAATTTGATTATAGAAATCATAGAAATAAGATTAGAAAGAGCATACGCTTATAGTTAGAAGACCGGAATTCTCTCACTTGTTTCTATTGTAACTTTCAAGTTATTAAATCTGTCTTTTAAGAAAAGGATGACAAGAGCAAATTTCTCAACAAGTCATTTGTCCATAAGAAATAATACATATATAAGTCCTTATTTTAAATGGAGAGGCCTGGTTTACATTAACTAAAAATTTAGGCCAGACTAAAACTGAAAAGTTCAGAAACCAGGAGTCCACTTAATTTTTTAAAATAATGAATAAAGCTGACAGGTTTTTAGAGATGATCTAGTCCAACCCCCTCGTCCTCTTCAATCTCTAATTGCAGTGAGAGGTGAGGGGCCTAAGGCCTGGAGAGGAAACGGGAATGTGCTTGCTCAGCCTCACACAGTGCAATCTCAGAGCTTGGTTTGTGTCCCTTCTGTGGTGACTTGTCCCCTCCCATTAACTAAGTCCTCATGGGAGAACTGAGACTTCTTCTGCGGTGCTGCCTCGTCTTAGAGCCCATGAAGGACTATCTTGGCCCAGCAGGTAAACCTGCAGCAGGCACAGGTAGCTGGGAGGGGGTTGGTCAGAGCTACCTGATGAGGTGGGCTTTTCTCCGGTGGCCTTGATCCTGAGCAGTGATACTAGTTCCTTCTCTTTATAACTTGACTCTAGGCTTGGCTTAGGTTTGACTCTTTCCTACCTCATTTTTTATCTAATGAAAGCTAGGTCTCCACAGTCACCTGAGAAACCATCTGAACTGCAAGTTGCAAAACTGTCACTGAGCATTTGCTGAGTGCCAGGCACCATACTATGGTAGCCCTGTTGACACACCTGGGCTTTCTCATGTCCACTTTATAATGCTTCTGTAGGTCACTTACATATGAAAAAGCCCAGGCTCAAATGGCTCTCTAGATGTTCTTTCTTAGATGCCACAGTCTGTTCTGTGAATAGACTGGAACGGGGGGCTGTTTCCCCCCACTGACATGATTTGCTATTTAAGTGATCAGGTCACAGTGGAGGAGGTGATGGTGGGTCCTGATGGGCCAACCGCCATGCACCCTGCACACTGCAGCTCCCTCCGTGGTTGAGCGTGGAAGCCAGCACAGGCAGAGCAGAAGCAGCAGGTCTCCATGTGCCACACATAAAACACAAGCTTTATCTTCTGTCACTTCAGGATGGCAGGGAAAAAACAGTATTTCTGTGAAATTTCTTTCTTTATTGACATGCACACATCATGTGACTTTTCTTAAAATACATGGTTGCAGGTGCAGTGTGTGAAGTACTCTGTGGAATGTGTACTCCGCACAAGCCAGAATGTCTCTGGCTGACCCTGACAATGAACCCCAAATTCTCAGACAGTTCCTTCTTTTGCCTTAGACCCTGAAAAAGAACACTGTTAAAATGAGTCTCACCTCCCAAACCATGCAGTAAATTGTCACGTTACCAAAGGGACTCAGAATACACTTACTGGATTATTTATTTGCAATAAACCATGGTCGGTCAACTAGTGGCATGCTTCATATTTTTTGCTAACTTTTTCCCTATTTGTGCATGCCAATGAACTTTTAAATTTCTCTTTCCTGTAGTGACAGGAACAGTTCTTTCCAGAAATGTTTAAAGTAGATACCAAGTAAATATTTTTAGTGGGATTAAATAGTGGTCTGTTGGTGCTATCCATTTACTCTTTAACAGATCCGATTTAGGAGTGATTAGATTTGATACTGAGCATGGTTTTATCTTAGCCCCCAACCCCCTTCCCAGTGTTGTGTAAGTGAGAAAACTGCGCCAGTTGTGAGTCACCCAGGTTTACCCAGCTCATTGGGAAGCACCAGGATGTGACTTTCCAGTTCAGTGTTCTTTCCACTGTAAAGTGCTGCCTCGTCATGTAATGGGGTCAGGAGGAAACGGGACATAAAAGAGGCAAGTGCTGTAAGGGAGGAAGTGCCAGGAGATGTCAGGGAAGTCAGGAGAACAAAGTAGAATCTGGGGCCAGGTGAATTTGAGGGTAAGGGCAACAGATGGGAGGAGAGACGTGGGGCTAGAGCTGCAGGAATGGAGGGACAAGCACATCTACTGTCACTCTTGCCAAGGTCTGGCCTGGTTATGGTAGGTAGCATGTTCCAAAGGAGACTGAAGCAATGCCGCATGTCCCAGTAGCTGTTCCGCAGCATGATGGTGTCATCCCGCCCATCAAGGGGTGGTGTTAAGTCCCCTCCCTTGAATCTGGACTGGCCTGTGACTTTCTAGTAATGAGTAGGATGTGTCTGAAGCATCATGTGTGACTTCCAGGGCTAAGTGCGAGAAGCCCATACAATTTTGTCTGGTTCCCTTGGAACACTCACTGGTGGGACAGCCGGCCACCATGCAAAAGGTAGAACTACCTCCAGGCCACCATGCTGGAGAAAAAAATCAGAAAAAGTTATTTTTGAAAATGTACTCATTTTGAGTCTCTTTGGCTTTAGCTGTCAAGTTGGGAAGGATTTAAAAACACCCTCACAGTGCGTGTTAAGGGCCGATGTTGAACGAGCCAGCGCAGGCTGGGACACGCACCTCTCAGCAGAGGACTTCTGGAGGCTAGCTCTGTGAGACAAATGAGTATAATTCCAAAGACAGCTCATGACCCAAATTAGGTGGCTCCATAGCCTACCTACCTGAAGACCGGTCTTCCCGTTTTGCTAAACATCTGGGTAATCCCTGGAATTTGAAGGAGATTCTATTTCATGAATAATATCTGACGAGAGCTCTCCAAGGCATACAGACACTTACCTGTGGAAATGCTGGCTCTGCATAGAATTGGCACTAGTATTTCTAGTGGGTCTACCATGAATTGTTTTGTCTTATTTTATTTTTTTTTTACACAGTAGGAGCATGACTCTCTTTTCCCTCCAGTGTGGATAAAACCCCAAATACTCGCTCAAAGCCCAGGATTTGTGGATGTATGTTTCAGGAGGGAACATGTTTATTTGCCAGCTGCATTGGTAAGACCTACAGCCAAGCCTGAGACATGGAAAAATATATAATGATGACTAGTCATAACTACTATCACAGTGTGACAGGTCTAGTTCCAAATATTTTATCTTTTTTACCTTCCCCCTCCCACCCTTTTGGGGGGTGGGGGTAAGAACATTTAAGTTCTACTCTCTTGGAATTCACCCCACAAATGGAAGGGGAATGAAGAAGTGAAAGGAGAGGAGCAGAGAGGAGTCCTGTTTGGAGTTTGGTCACTTCTCTAGGGCACTTTTCTCTCCCTGTGGAGAGGATGCAGCCGAGGTCAGTAGTTCCTTCAGAATTCAGCTGGGGACGCTTTGAAAAGGAACGACAGAGGCGTCTGTGATTCTCTATCGTGTGAATATGGGACTGGACTCCTGGCACCCCTGTCCCGAACCCCACTCATTAGATGGATCACTTGGGGCCGCCCTGCGTTTAGTTCTGGTTTGGAAGTTTATGGCTCGGTGACAGAGCCATTTCCTAGGAGACTGCTCTCAGCCCGCAACACAAGAGGGCAGTATTTCAACAGGCCTGGGATTTTCATCGTCGCTTGAAGTTGTGCTTCCATTATCTTCAGCAAAAAGCTAGTGGGACTGGTTATTGCAGCTCAAGAATTTTAGAGTCTAGGAGAGGATGCATTTTAATGACTCCAGGGAATGTATCGAATTAAACACATTATCCCGGATTTCTTTCCCTTGCCTCCCCTCACCGGCCTTTTCCGCGGCCTCTGTGTGCCCGCCGGAGTCTCAGCCTCTCTACCCGCCTCACGCCCTCTGCAGAGCTGCTGTCCCGGCCACCTAAACAATGAAGGGCCAGACGGGGCTTCCGCAGCTTGGCTTGGCGCAGGACCCCCAAGGTGACCTTTCAGCAGGATGAAGTTAGGAACCGCTAAAAGCTGCGTGCCCGGCCAGCATGTCTGCAACTGGACAGGGAAAACAAACGCAGACTCTGTAGCTGGCGCACCCTAACGAGGGGCTGACTACATACTCGCTGCTCTTGGAGATTTACATATACTATCTCTAGTTTTCCCAACATCTTTGCAAGAAAAACAGTATTGTCATGTGGCAGATGAGAAGACAATACAAAGTTAAAAACTGTGCCCAAGGTCAGGAAACTAGTAGGTGCTGAGCAGGGACTCATTCCAGGACCTCTGGTCCCAAAGTCTGGAATACACGTAGCATCTTTCTAAAGGTGAGCCCCACTCTCTTATGCCGGTAAGGACCCCATGACACTAGGCTGGAACATGAGTGGACACATTTTCCTACCCGGGGGCAGAGGGACAGGTTTTTTCTTTGGGCAACGTGGACATGAACTTCAGGTTATATTCATCCTCTATCCTGTGCGGCTCCTGGAGTGACCTGGCATTTAATGGGTGCCCAGTGATAACTTACTTGCACTGAATTAAATTCTGTGACTTCTTGGGCTGTTTGATAACTTTACTCATGATTGATGTCTTACCTTTATATAGGAGTTGTTTTTTCGCAGCTTCTTATTAAAACACTTTTGGAAACCCACAAGTAAGTGTTGTAATTGCTTTCTTAGCTTTATTCTCACTGATAAGATACATGTGATTTTTTAAATGGCAGAACTAACTAATCAATCAAAACATACAGCTATAATCTGATTTTGGAGCAACTGCAAGATAACAGTCGGCCAAGGAGAAATCATTTCTTATCACAGTGGGATAATATGCAAATGAAATGTAAACTTCAGGCTCCCTCACCTCACAGAATGTCAGAGAAATGCCAAGCAGAACGTTTATGAATGGGGAAGCCAACGGTGTTATTCTTTCTCTTAGGTTATTCTCAATACCGTTTTCAGGAGACAAAAGAGCTCTCAACATTTCTAGATATTTCACTCCATAGGGCTCAAATCCCAAACTTAAAATATCTACCTACTGCCCACAGAGAAGATTTAAAAAAAAGAAAGACAGAATAAATTTTATTGGAAGATTTCCTCAAGAAAGTTTTCCTAGAGTTAAATATGGGCTGCCTGCCCTGCGACGTGGTTGAGCCTGTTCATGCCGAGTCTGGGCAACTATTTGCTGACTGTGTCATGGCAGGTGCCGCACTTCGTGGGAAGTTGGACCAGAGGAGCCCTGGGGAAGCTCCCAGCAACTCTAAGATTCTTGTAAATGAAACACAGGAATGGTGATTACCTTCACTCTTAATAGATTGTCCTTTGAAGAGCCGGGACCAGCGACCTAACCCTCCAGCACTGCGTCAGAGGGCTCTTCAACCTTCCCCAGTGATGCAGACCAGGACAGGCCACCAGCTGGGGATGACACTTCAAGAAAAACTGGAGAAACCACAGTTATTAAAAATGGGTCACCACTTCAAGAAATGAGTTAGGAAAGGTAGCTTTCCCTAAAATGAGAAAGCCCTATGGCTCTTCTCACATGTCAGCTGATATGGGACAGATGTGAGTTTATCAGCACAAATTCCACAATTCTTTCAACTCTGAGTCCAAATGCTAGCCCTGCTGGCCAGTGCTGATGTACCATGCACGTCCCAGAGCCCTGTAGATTGCTCCTAGGCAAGTGGAGCAGGTGACTCACCACCTAGAGTGGCACTGGGCTTTTAATCCATCATCATCCTTCCCCCTACCTGTGTGTTCTTGAGTATCTACAATGTGCCACACACTGTTTTAGGTGCTCGGGGTGCAGTAGTGCCCAAGGAAGACAAGAGCTTACCTCCTAGTGGGAGAAAGGTGCAGTAAAATGATGAACAAATTAGAAATTAATAGTAGTAATAATTGCTATGAAGAAAATAAAACATGAAGGTGAGAAAGAGAGGCCCTGGGTAACTTCTTTAGAACAGTTGGTGAGGGAGGCCTCCCTAAGGATTGCCCTGGATGATGAGGAGAAGCCAGCCGTACTCAGATCTGGGCCAGGACATTCAAGGCACAGGGAGCAGCAGAGGCTACAAGGAGCAAACTTCGGTGTGCTCGAGGAACATAAGGACAGCCAGGGAGGCTGGTGTGTCATGAATGAAGATGGTTGTGGCACGAGAGGAGCTCAGAAGGAGAGGCAGCTGTGCTGACGGGACAGCGATTGGGTCGACTGCACTTTGGACTACTTACTGTGCAGACACAGCCTCAGGTGTTTGGATGAAGAGCCTTTCAGGACAGCCACGGCTGCTGCACCGATTGCTTGATTTGGACCTTATTCCAGGTACCAGTTCAGATCCAGTTAGAGTTGGCAAGAATGGTCAAAATTCCCTCAGAATGATCCCTCACCTGTGAGCCTTGCACTTGAAAAGTCAGCTGGGAAAGAAACGTGCTTGTCCTTCGTCAACACTGAAAACCCCATCAAGCGTCCATTTTCTCTGGGATTGTAAGTGCAAGGTCAATATTTCAAAATTTCCCAAGTGCCGGTAATTTTTCCCACTATATCTCTGAAAGCCATATGAGGACTTTCCTCAGAGTCCCATTACAACAGTGCTCTCTGCTGATCTGAACAATTTTAAAACATCATATTTACAGCTAACTACAGAACAGCCTAGAAGGGGAATGACATCGTTGGATGGAATTTTAGTACCTGCCGCAGCCTCAAGCTCTGCCACACACAGCTCCACTTCCATGGGATATGGATTTTTCTCCCCTAGATTTTCTACATTACACTTATACCCTATTTATAAAGGCAGGTGGAAAATCCTTAGCTTTAGAAAATAGCTTTGAATGAGAAACTATCAAAAAACATCTGAAGAGAGTCTCACTGGGATTTGGTGCTTTGGGAGGAGAGTGTCCAGACACCACTGGCCAGCTCACCCACACACAGAGTCAGATCAGGCCCGGATCGCTCCTGACCTTCTCCTGCAGTCATTTCGTTTTAAAAGTGAGTTTCATTTAGAAGTGACCTCCTACTTTGGCCTCTGCCCTGTGTCCCAATCTTGCTCTGAGAGGACTGCCAGCCAGTCCTGTCAGGTCACCGCAGATGATGGTTCAGCCTATAGGCTGGTGCATCGTGGCCTGGAGTCGAATCCCAGCCCTGCTTCCAACCGGCAGTGTGTCTGGGACCTGCAGCTTAATCTCTCCCAGCCGTGGCACCTTACTTTGTAAAGCTGCCTGACTTAATTAACTACCAGCACTGTCATGTGACCAGAGCAGATGGTTAACTGTTTTCCTTGTGTGGGACACTCTAATGGAATAGATGTTGGGAAGGATTGTGAGGCCCCCTAGGTGCAGAATGAGTGAGCCTGTGTCCTGACTGAGAATTCAGAAATCTTCACCTCTGTGTTCTTTGTACTTTCGTATAAGCCTGGATGTTTCTCCTAGTTAGTCAGAACATTCCAATGGAAAGAAAAAAATGGTTGCCCTGGCTGGGTAGCTTACTTGGTTAGAGTGCTGTCCTGATACACCAAGGTTATGGCTCAGTCCCCAGTCAGGACACATATAAGAATCAACCCATGAGTACATAAATAAGAGGAACAAATTGATTTCTCTCCTCTCTCTCTCTTTCAAATCAATCAATAATTAAAAAAACATTTAAAAGGTTAGCATTCAATTTTGCTTTCTTTTGTTTGACTCTCTAAACTGGATTCTTTTTTTTTTTTTTAAGATTTTATTAATTTATTTTTAGAGAAAGGGGAAGGGAGGGAGAAAGAGAGAGAGAAACATCAAACAAAACAAAAAAAGAAACATCAATGTGTGTTTGCCTCTCACGTGCCCCCTACTGGAGCCTGGCCTGCAACCCTGGCATGTGCCCTGACTGGGAATTAAACCTGCAGCCCTTTGGTTCACAGGCCCGTGCTCAATCCACTGAACTACACCAGCCAGGGCTCAAACTAGATACTTAAGAATCAGTAAAGAAAGAGCCTGAGGGGAGAAGAACATAGTGCATGCCACAGTAAAGATGAATGAGATGGATGAACAGGTTGGTGGCCCTCCCTCCTCCTCAGGAGGAATGTGAGGATCATCTGGGATGAGTGGAGATGGAGAGCAGAAGGTGATTCTGGACATGGCTGTGAAGGCAGCCAGAGGCTATATAGAAAATCAAGTGACTAAGATGAGGGACCCATGTATGACAGCAGTTACCACAGAGAGAGGCAGAGCGTGACACAGCCTGCTGCACTGCTCACTGCCTGTGGCTCATCCAGAGAGGGACACCCACGGGGATCCCAGATGTGGCCAAGCCTCTACCCAAACTGTCCTGAGGGGGACATCTCCCACTCTTGTCATTATTCCAGGATACTAGCAAGCTCTTCCCTCATGAAATAGAGCAAGGACACGATCTTGACTTACGGAGGGCTGAGTGATGTAGAAAAAAACATATTCAGTTCAATGTGGGGCTGGATAGTTGGGAAATAGGCCCTGTTACACATACTGTATGATCAACCATAATGATTGGTGTGGGCACAGGAGAGTGATGGAGTTTGGGGAAATCCAATGTGTGGCATCCCTCCCCTAACATTTGGAGCATAATCCAGGAACCTTGAGCGACAGACAAGCATTCGGATATGGGGAGTCCAAAACATGAGGCTTTGACTGAGTGGCTTTAGACCTTAGGTGGGATAAGCCTGAGTCACTTTGGGGGTTTGTAGGGCTTTGGGGTGTCACATGGCTGGTTTTACCGTTACATGATTGTCTTTTGACTGGTGGGGTTGAGGTGGCAGTTTTGGGGTTTACAGTTTAATAAGCATAGTCCGGTGGGAGTTTGACTTGGCAACTAATGACAACTTTATCTACAAGCAGCAGGTGTTTTCACACAGGCAGGGCAACAAGTGGCAGTCTTCCAAACATGCAAGAGCTGTGTTGGCCTCAGCAAACAGAGAGAGTTAAGGCAAGGTTTTGATTAGAGAGAAAAGAGAATGTTTTTAAGTATACCGAATGGAACATTTTTTTGTCGTCGTCGTTGTTGATTGGCTGCAAATCAACAGTCTAAGACTTAAAAAATCAAAAGAAGCTTCATGTCATGTGTCCTAAAAATCATTATATGTGAGATTCTAGCTTTAAAATGACATGCCAGGAATCAATAGGGAAGGCAAATCAGCCACACAGCTTCTGGTCCTCTTTTATATGATCCTGAGAACTTAACAAAGACTATTACCATGGATATAAAGAGAGACATTATATGATGATAAAGTGGTCAATTCATCAAGAGGATAACTATCCTAAATGAGTATGGATCTAATAACAGAGTTTCAGAATCCATGAAACACACAGCTATTGAACTAAAAGAAGAGGTAAATCCATAATTATAGTCAAACACACCTCTCCCAGTAATTGATAGAAAAAGTAGACAGAAAATGAGTGAACATGTAGGTCTTAAACAACATTATCTGTCAAGTGGATCTAACTGATATTTATAGAACACTTCATTCAAAACAGTTGAATACATAGTCTTTTCAAAATAGCAGAACACATGTTTTCAAACATGGAATAGCCATCAAAACTCTGAGCACAAAATAAGTCGTAATGAATTTAAAGGCTCAAGTTCATATGAAAGAATTAACTTACTGTACATATGGAATTAATTAGACATCAACAAGAGAAGTGGATCTAGACAATTCCAAATTAAAAATACATTTAAAAAACAATACATGGGTCAAAATGTCCATACTACCCAAAGCAATGTACAGATTCAATGCAATACCTATTCAAGTACCAATGGCATATTTCACAGACATAGAACAAACACTTCAAAAATTTATATGGAACCATAAACAACTCCGAATAGCTGCTGCAATTTTGAGAAAGAAGAGCAAAGTAGGAAGGATCACAATACCTGATACCAAACTGCATTACAAGGCCACTGTAATCAAAACAGCCTGGTACTGGCATAAAAACAGGCACATAGACCAATGGAACAGAACAGAGAGCCCAGAAACAAACCCAAGTCTCTACGGTCAATTAATATTCCACAAAGAGGGCAGAAGCATAAAATGGAGTAAAAATAGCCTCTTCAACAAATGGTGTTGGGAGAGCTGGGCAGCTACATGCAAAAAGGTGAAACTTGAGCACCAACTTACACCATACACAAAAATAAATTCAAAGTAGATTGAATTTCTGGAATTTATGTCCCTAGAGCAACGGACATAAAGGAAAGACTAAACAAATGGGATCTCATCAAAATAAAAAGCTTCTGAACGACTAAAGAAAATAGTATTAAAATAAAAAGAGAACCAACCATATGGGAAAATATATTTGCCAATGATACCTCAGATAAGGGTTTAATCTCCAAAATATATAAAGAACTCACATGACTCTACTCTAAGAAGACAAGCAACCCAATTAAAAAATGGGCAAAGGACTTGAACAGATACTTCTCCAAGGAGGATATATAGTCCAGAGACACATGAAAAGATGCTTAGTATTGCTAGCTATCAGAGAGATGCAAATTAAAATCACAATGAGATATCACTTCACACTGGTCAGAATGGCCATCATAAACAAAGCAACAAACAACAAGTGTTGGAGAGGCTGTGGAGAAAAGGGAACCCTAGTGCACTGTTGGTAGGATTGCAGACTGGTACAACCACTATGGAAAACAGTATGGAATTTTCTCAGAAAACTAAAAATGGATCTGCCTTTTGACCCAGCAATTCCACTGCTAGGATTATACCCTAAGAATCCTGAAACATCAATCCAAAAGAACCTATGCACCCCAATGTTCATAGCAGCACAATTTACAATAGCCAAGTGCTAGAAGCAACCTAGGTGCCCATCAGTAAATGAATGGATCAAAAAACTATGGTACATTTACACAATGGAATTCTATGCAGCAGAAAGAAAGAAGGAGCTCCTACCCTTTGTGACAGCATGGATGGAGCTGGAAAGCATTATGCTGAGTGAAATAAGCCAGGTGGTAAAAGAGAAATACCATATGATCTCATCTTTAACAGGAACCTAATCAACAAAACAAACAAACAAGCAAAATATAACCAAAGACACTGAAATTGAGAATAGGCTGACCAGAGGGGAGAGGGGAGGGAATTTCAGGGGAAAAGGGGAAGGGTTTGCAGGAACAAGTATAAAGGACACATGGACAATAACAAGGGTGGGGGGTGGAAACAGGAGAAAGGTGGGGAGGGCTGGGGGGTGGGCTGGGATGGGGGTAAAAGGCAGAAAACTGTACTTGAACAACAATTAAAATAAAATAAAAAATAATCAGAAAAAATAATACATGAGTCAAAGAAGACTTAACCAAACTTTAATGTTTTTAAATTGAATGATATTGAGAATAAATATTAAAAAATTGAAATGTATTTAAAGCAGTGTTCAGAGTGAATTTATAGCAATAAATACTTTTAATATAAAAGAATAAATAAGTCAAATAAAATATCTAAATTCCCAAGAGGGTAGTCTATAACAAAAATAAAGTAGGACATAATAAAGATAATTGGAAATTAGTAAAATAGGAAATGAACAAACAATAGAGAAAAACAATGAAATGGAAAGCTATAGTAGGCTGAAGTAATGGTTGCCTAAGATATCCATGTCCTAATCTGGTAAGAGGGACTTTGTAGGTATGATTATCCTGGATTATCTGGGTGGGCCCAAGTTCATCACAAGCATCCTTATTGGAGGGGGTAAGAGGATCAGAGGGAATTTGGTGATAGAAGCAAGACTTTTGGAAGATGTAGGAAGGGTTTTTGGGACAAAGAATGCAAGTAGCTTTTGGAAACTAAAAAAGGCAAGAAAATGCGTCATCACCTCAGAACCTTCAGAAGAAATTGGGTCTGCCAGTATGTTAACTTGAGCTCAATGAAGTTGATTTTGGACTTCTGACTTCCAGACTGTAAGGTAATAAATAGTTTATTATTAGTTTTAAGCCACTAAGTTTGTGGTCATTTATTATAGCAGCAGTAAAAAACTAATATAATAATCCTTTGAAAGATCAATAAAACAGAGAAAACTCTAGTTAGACTTACCAGGAAAACATGAGAGAAAATACAAATTATCAATGTCAGGGATAAAACAGAAGGATCACTTCAGATTCTCCAGACATTAAAAGGATAATAAAAGAAAATTATAAACAACATGTCAATAAAGTCTCCAACTTAAATGAAATGGACAATTTCCTTGTCTGACACAAATTGCCATAGTCTTGTAAAAAAATAGATAATCTAAAAATGTAGATAATAACCTGTATCTATTAAAGGAATTAAATTTATAATAAAAAAACTTACAAAACAGCAACAGCAAAAAGAATTCCAAGCCCCAATGGCTTCACTGTGAATTGTCCCAAACATTTAAAGAAGAAATAATACTAATTCTTTTTTTTAAGATTTTATTTATTTATTTTTAGAGAGGGAAGGGAGGGAGAAAGAGATAGAGAGAGAAACATCAATGTGTGGTTGCTGGGGGCCATGGCCTGCAACCCAGGCATGTGCCCTGACTGGGAATCGAACCTGCGATACTTTGGTTCGCAGCCTGTGCTCAATCCATTGAGCTATGCCAGCCAGGGCGAAATAATACTAATTCTTAAAAAATTCTTCTATAAAATAGAAGAGAAAGTAATGTTTTTCAGCTCACTTTATGAGCTCAGCATTACCTTGATGTCAAAATCACAGAATAATATTACAAAAAAAGAAAGCTGCACATCAATAATCTTCATTAATATAGATGTAAAAATTCTCAACACAATTTTAGCAGGCTGAATCTAATAACATAAAAAAAGCTAATATATATAATGACCATCTAGGGTTTATTCCAAAAATGCAAGTTTGATGAAATGTTTTTAGATGAAAAAGCCTCTCTCATAGGGGCAGATAACAATTAGAGACTGAAATTTTAAAATACCATTTTATATATAATATTGGAAAACATGAAATAATTAAGATAATTTACAAAATACATTAAGACCTGTATACTGAAAAATGAAAAGTACTGCTGAAAAAACCTTTAATGACTTAAGTTGATAGAAATATATCACATTCATAGATTGGAGGACTCAATACTGCTTTCCTCCAATGATCTTTAAGTCCCAAACAATCCCAATATAAATGCCTGCAGAGATTCTGTAGAAAACTAACAAGATGACTCTAAAATGTATATGATAAGGCAAAGCCCTGGGAGATAAAACAATTTTTAAAGAGAATAATAAATTTGAAGGGCCACCCTAATTTTAAGACTTTGTATAAAGCTATATGTAATAATGACACTGGGGTACTGACATAAAAACAGATATACTGGTATATATCAGGGGACCAGGATACATGAGCAATTGATTTTTGACAGAAGCACCAAGATAACTCAATGGAGAAGAGGTAGTTTTTTTTTTTTTTTTTTTTTTTTTACGCAAGTGGTGCTAGAACATATTATATGGAGAAAAACAACTTTGACTTTTATGTCACACCAAGTACAAAAATTAACTTGAAATGAATCATACACCTAAAGGCAAGAGGTAAACTACAAAACTTCTAGAAATAAAAAACTTAAGGAAAGCATTTTTTGTGACCTTTGAATAGGCAAAATTTTTTCAGATGGGAACTTGAACATCAACATTAAAGGCTTCTGCTCTTTAAACAGAATTGTTGAGAAATACAAAAGCTAAAAAGAGCTTGGGAGAAGATATTTGCAAAACACATATTCAGCAAAATTATTTGTTTTCAGAATACATAAAGAATGCTTACAGTTCAGTATTAAGAAAAGACAATTTGATTTATAAAGAATAGACCAAAGATTAAAAAAGACACTTCACAGAAAAAGATAGATACTTGGGAAATAAGCCCATGAAAAGATGCTCAACATCATTTGCAATTAGGAAAATGCAAATTAAAACCAAAATGAGATGATATATCTACTGGAGTGACTAATACTAAGAAGACTATCAGAATCGAATGGCGAGACACTGTGGAGCAACTACAGCACTCATACGATGCTGATGATAATGCAAGATGATGACATCCTGTAGAAAACATCTGGGAAGTCTGTTCAAAGGTAATTACATATTTATAATATGGTCTAGTAATGCCATTCCCAGGTATTTATGCAAGAGGATTAAAAATGTGTTTATAGAAAGACTTGCATATATATGTTCATGTCAGTGTTATTAAAAGTTGCCCCAGACTGGAAATTACTCAAATGTCTATTAACTGGTTACTGAACAAAAAAAAATGTGGTAACATGGGATATTATTCAGGGGTAAAATTAAACTACTACCGATACATGCAACAATATAGGTGAGTCTCAAAAGCATATGGTAAGTGAAGCCAGACCTATAAGACCACATACTGCGTAATTTATTTATATAAAGCTGTAAAAGAGGTAAATACACAGTGAGAGAACAAACCAGTGAATTCTTTGACTTGATATGTAACAGGGAATATTGGGTCCCCCAAAATGGGAAAGTGCCCCCACTAACTTGGCTGGGAGAAGGGGAAGTGGAGCAGGGCTATTGAGAGTTATTTTGTGTATCTAAAGAACTTGGCCAGTGTTTTAGTAATGTTAAGTCGCTGTGCCTGCGGGCATTCAAAGCCAAGGAGATGGGCATGACTCTAACTTGTGTTGTAGCCAGAGGTGCTTGCTGAGCGTATGAGAGAGGCTTGGAGGCATGGGGTCATGCCTACCCGGATTCACAATGGCAGCCGAGAAGGGCAGGTGTAACCCAGCGTGTGAGGAGACGGAAAGAGGCTTACGGGAGGAAGATCTGCGCCAGGTTTAAACCCAAGTGCAGGGCAGCCATTGCTGTCTTAACCAAGTTACTTGGGAGCAAAGAAGGTTGTCTTGGCCATGCAGTCTGAAAGGATGCAGAAGGATCCCGCCTGCTCCACTATGAATGTGCTGTTGGAGAGTGACAGCAGGAGCCTAGCTGAGCACAGATGACTAGAAGAAGCCAGAACACAGATGAGAATCTGCCCAGCTAAGCTGCAGACTTTTATTTCTGTACCTGAGAGACGGTACCTCTGACTGGCCTGGGTTGGCAAGGGAAGGCAGGACTGTGTGTTTGTGGGTGTTGTTTATTCTAAAGGGCATGGGATTTAACAGTAGAATTCTGCCATTATTCTAAACCTCTACAACTTTTAAATAAATAGTTCCTTTCTTTTTCATAAGACTCTGGCATTGGTGTTACCGAACAAACAAGGGGGGCCCGGGACGATATACTATTACCGAAAGGAACCCCCAGGTCCGTAATGTCCGCTGCCTATAGGAAAGATGTCTCTCAATGCCAGAGATTTGTGGAAAAAAAAAAAAAAAAAAAAAAAAAGGAAATGTTTATTTAATGCTATACAAACTTAAAGTAGTGACCTAATGTCTTCATCAAAACCCTAAAATCCTTTAAAACACCCACAAACACACACAATCCTTCCTTTCCCCCTTGCCCAGTCTGGGATACCATATTTCAGGAAAGGAAATAGGAAGTCCTTGGCTCAGGCAGCCCTCGGTTCTTCCCAGTAATCCATCTTGGCCGGTAGGCCTCCCTTGGTTCCCGGCACCATCAGTTGTGTCGCTGGGATTTCTGCTAAAGCCGGGTGGTGGTTCCCCCTTCTAAAGCTGCGGGGGTTCCCCCCAGGGCCACGGGAGTCTCCACTCTGCCAAAGCCGCGTGGTTCTCTCCCTCAATGGCTGCGAGGAGTGGGGGTCACCACTCGCCAAAGCCGAGTGGCGGTTCTCTGCTAAAGCCGCATGGTGATTCTCTCTCACAGGGCTGCAGGAGTCCCCACTCTGCTAAAGGCTGAGTGGTTCTCCCTCCCAGGTCCAAGAGAGTTCCCACTCTGCCAGAGCACATAACTCCCCCCCATCAATAGCTGCCACATCGGGGTTTAAATCCCCGCACCAATCTTCCTCGGCAGCCCCATTTCTGACTCCTCCCAGACTCAGCCACACCTGCCCTTAATCTCCCATTCTTTCCAGTCTTTCTGGCTGCCATCTTGGGTCTGGTCAGGTGTGGCCCCATGTCATGGAGCCAATCATCTCCAAGCTCCCACACAGGTGCTGTAACTCTGGGGACCTGCCCCCCCCCAGTTACATCTTGGTGGGGAAGTTACTTCAGTTCCCCTGGCTCAGAGCATGGCTACAGCTAATTAACATATCCATATAACCAGTCAAAGGTTATAGATATGTTAAATGACCATGCCAAAGGTTAGCTACAAAGCTGTTGCTATGCAAAACAGCTCTCAATGGCCCTGCTCCATTTGTCCCTTCCCCCAACCCACACCTGGGGTGGGGGCAGTGAGGACATCCTAATATTTTCTGAACATCTTGAGTTCTGGATCCCATTTCAAATTCCATTTGGGCCCCCCCCCCCTTGGCTGCACCCTGTAACATTGGGAGTCATGGTTCTTATCAGCAGCAGCAGTGGGCAATAGAAACCAGTAGTTCTATTACAGGTGAAGGAAGGGTAGTAGCTTCAAAGAGACACAAAGGAGTTTGGGGGGATGATCTATATCTTGATCATCATGGTGGTTACATGACTGAAGATATTTGTCAAAACTCACCAAACTATATACTTAACAATGATGATTTTTTTCAAAGATTTTATTTTTTAGAGAGAGGAGAAAGGAGTGAGAAAGAGGGAGAGAAACATCAATGTATGAAACATTGATCAGTTGCCTCTTGCACACCTGGAAGTGGGGACCTGGCCTGCAACCCAGGCATGTACCTTGATTGAGAATAGAACCAGCAAACTTTTGATTTGTAGTCCAGTGCTCAACCCCCTGAGATACACCAGCCAGGACAACAATGGTGATTTTTTAAAAAAAATCCTCACCTGAGGATATGTTTATTGATTTGAGAGAAAGAGGAAAGAGGGGGAAGAGAGAGAGAGAGAGAGAGAGAGAGAGAGAGATTGGTTGCCTCCCATTTGCGCCTGGAGACCAGCAATGAAACCTGCAACCCAGGAGTGTGCCCTGACTGAAGATCAAACACACAACTTTTTGGTGCATGGGATGATGCTCCAAGTGACTGAGTCACTGGCCAGGGCAGTGGTGAATTTTATTTTATGTAAATTGTACCTCAATAAAGCTGATTAAAGTAACAATTGTTAAATTCTTTTGAAAAGAAGAGAACAAAGGGAACTGTGTATTTTAATCATATTCCACTGCAGCAGAGCAAGATGGAGCTCAAAGAAAGGCTTCAGAACCTGGACTATTCAAAAGCTGAGGAAATACAGATCTTGAGGACACACCAGAGTCTTGTTTGTCGCTGGGCCCTGGGGCACAGGTTTTGGAAGCAGCAGCAGCTGCTTCCATTTAGAAATCTTCTGAGAGTGATTTTCCTACTGAAACTAATGTGAGATAAGGAGGAAACCTTCCCTTGGAGGCAGACTTCCTGGGTCTGAATATTTTCACAACAAGGAACAGTGACAACTACCACTGTGGCAGAGGACTGAGAAAGCCTCTCCACAAGAGACAGAGGAGACCAAGTCCCAAGGCGGAACCCACATTCACTTCAGCAGCAAGGCGCCAGAAACACGGGGCTCCGTGGCAAATTAAGGTGGTTTTAGTATATCGAATTGGAAAGAAAGGCATGTTAAAACAAGACCTAGTACCCGGGACTGCCACCATTACAGATTTCTAGACTTTGTTAGGAGGGAGCCATGTCTCAAATTCCACCCTCAATTTGCTGAGACAGTGTCCACTGATGGGCTTTCTGTCCCCTCTCCCTAATATGGTGTCATAAAGGTTATATTCTTCCAACAAAGACATAGAATGACCAGCACTGTGGCCAAGCTGCAGTCAAGGATTCTGTTCAGTTTATTCTGTCTGTTCCCTCTTGGACATCACTGAATCTCTGCTGTGGTCTTTGGCAATAATAAGTGGAGAGTTCTGGTAATATAAAATTTGTGTGGGATGTCTCCTAACTGCTAAGGCTTGACTTGTTTTCTAAAACAAGTGGGTGTGAGATTGGTAGTTTGATAATCTTTAGTGTTCTCTTTGACCTTCTCAAAAGTGAGGTGCATGTGAGCACAGTTGAACTATTAAGACCCTAAGAGAACTACCCCGACTCCAGTGGAAGACAGCACAGCCACAGCTGCTATGAGAAGAACAGGTGTACCTCAGCAGGGACCCTGAAGAATAAGAAATTATGAAGAATGGGGTTTGGGACTTTAATATCTTTTGGCTTTTAACACAAAGGTAAAGTGATTTGATTTTAGACTTTAATATTCAGGGAATTTAATTTTGGAGTTGTCATTTCAACCTGGGAAATTCATGATGGTAGGAGGCTTATACTCAAATTTGGAATATTTTATTGTTGACATTTAATTGGAATATTTTAATATTGTCATTTAATTTCACAGAAGAATCTCTAGTGAGCTATTTTGGACAATGTGGCGGGACGTAATTTAGGACAGGAAATAGATTAGGAAATGCTCAGGCCCAACATGATTTGAGGTTTTAAATTTACGTTATGATCCGTCACACAGCTTTCTGGGGACAAAAGTCATCACTGTGCACTAACAGTCCCATGAGAGAACAGTGATCAACATTAAGGGAGAAACCTCACGAAGTGGGAGCTACATGACTCCAGTCGGCTGCAGACTGACTCCTTTGCCTGGATGGGGTACCATACTCCTGCTAGACCAGAATGAGGTGTTAAACCCAGTGGAAGATGATAGAAGGAAGCACTCCTTTTTCTTCTTGATTCCAACGTTTGTCAAGGTTGAGAACCATTGCTTGAGAACAGTGACTCAGCATCACCTGGGAACTCGTTAAAAGTGCAGATTATCAGGCCTCACCCAGCCTACTGAATCAGCAACCCTAAAGCCAGCCCAGGGTTCTGTTTGTAACAAGCTCTCCAGGTGATCTGATATATACTCAAGTTTGAGAACCACCTGAGTGGGGTAATTCTGCTGGTCTCTTGTCACTTTCCTACCTATTCCTGGTGAGTTGGGGAAAGATGTGGATGACCTATCAGATTAAAGGATTTGAGAGAAGAAACTGGGCATGGGAGGTGCTTCTGACACTTCTTTCTGTAGTCCCTTCTGGTTTCTCTTTCTTTGGGAACTGCCTCACTACAAAGTATATGCAGTTTTGGCCTATTTCTTCCCACCACGTGGCAAGGCTGAAGGGCAGGCACTGCCCCCAGTCGGAGAGGATCGAAACCTGGGAAGTTTATTTTAGGCAATAGTAGTAAGTCCACTTGCTTTCCATGCCCAAGCCAAGTTCCCAAGAGCCGGGTCATTAGTAGTTGATTTCCATCTGTCTGACTCCTGTGTTTACCTCTCAGTTTGTCCTAAACTTATGCAGACAAAAGAGAGGGTCTTAATTGGGTCCCCTCAGGGAGGAGTGTGGCACATGTGCCATCCTCGAATTAGGCTAGGTAGGATGTTTTGAACCCCACTAAGCACCCTGATGTGTGAAGATGCAAAAAGAAAACATTATTTATTAATGTCTGCTGTCTGCTCTGTGAAGGCTGTCAGAACATTTCTAAGCAGCTCCATTAACATGAATTCATTTGCTTTAAAAAATTATTGATTGATTTTAGAGAGAGAGAAGAAGCAGGGGAGACAGAGACAGAGAGAGAGAGAGAGAGATCAAATTTTGTTCTTCTACTCATCTATGCATTCATTGATTGCTTCTTGTATATGCCCTGACTGGGGATTGAACCCACAACCTTGGTGTATTGGGATGATGCTCTAAACAGCTGAGCACCCAGCCAGTGATGAATTCATTTGCTTTTAAGAAATAGAGCCAAGGAAAAGAATATTATTCACATTATAGGTTGGGACTCTCCATCAGGAAGTGGCAAAGACTCAAATTAGTTCATTACACTGTCTGTTAGACCCAGCTCATGGGTAACAGCTCATGTCAACTTTTAGCCTCTCAATATATATGGGATATACAACTGTCCATTTATGACCACGGATACCAACAGTCATTCAAACTTGGGAGAGTTGTAAAATGGAAGACATTTCCAAAATTGGATAGAGACAAGTAGCTAGAAAACTTCTTCACCCTGATTTTCAAGTTTTATGATTGCAAACATGTACGTTTTCCTTTCTATGATGAAGTTTTGTGATTAACTGTGCAATTTCTTTTCTTTCTTTTTAGCCCCTGGGTCTCTAAGATTAAATTAGCTACATGTCAATAAATTCTATGTTTTTATTATTTCAACAAAAACTTTGCTACTTCCTTAGGTTAACTGCTGAAGTTTAGATGAGGACACAGCCTCAGGGAGGAAGATAAAATATGATGGCAGTTAGTGCAGGCTTTTGTGTCTTATCGAATCTTTCCCTAGTGAATTGGTTCCTTAACATTTCTCCTAAAGTGAAGATTTGGTTGGAATCAGCCATTATAGTAATTAACATGCAGAACCTGAAAAGACAAATAATCCAGTTCAGTTACCCACTGGGACCCTGTGCAACTTGGCCCAGCATTGAGGTCCAGCTTCAGGATGGATGAACTTAGGCAGAAGGCCAATGGTGATAGCAAGATCCCTCATGGCTGATACCTAGAGAGAAAAACAGACCAGAGTAATACTGCAGTCTATCCTGGGCTTATAAACATGTTATGCTAATTGTGCTCTAAAACTTCATTTATTATCAGTTGTTCAGAACTTAAAAAATTAAGTCATCTTATCTACAGAGATTAGGCTGCTGGTCTAGCCCACAGGGGCACTTGATCCAAATTTGACTGCACATTTACAATGAAATACTATATATTTGCAATAAAAAGTGGGGTTATTGCAGAATTGTAATTCAGCCAAACAAAAGAGATAATGAATATCATATAGCTGTTGTTGATTTTGAATGTTTTCAAGGATAAAGGGATAGAAACATAATTTTGATAAAATTCTGAACAGAATTTCCATGCACTTTCAAGTGTTTTGGAATTTTATGACACCAATACCTTCAGGGTAGTTTTCTTTTACCAAAAATTTCCAGAAAATTTAAAGTAATTGCTTCTGTTTTTTTCAAAATAAAGTGGTTTTAAAGGGGAAACATGTTTCCTTAAGGTATCCAGGCCAGAGTTGAAAGAGCAGGAGGGTTGGGGTGTGTGCTTGAGTGTGAATGTCTTAAACATGACACATCGAGTTGCTTAGATAGAATTAACAGAGTCTGGAAGCTGGAGAGTCTAAAGCAAAGTAAAGAAGATGGCATGGGCAGTCCCCTGCAAGCGATTTATAGATGAAAAGTAAGAAAATTTGGTTGAATGAATGAATTCCTTAAATTGGTCTTAGGTGGTGTTCACCCAGGACTGTGACACTTCTTGATTTGGGGGAAACTCAAGTAGTCTCCAGGAGGCTGGGTGGTAGGCACTTTGCAAATGTTCTTTGTGTTTATAAGGGAACTTATAAGGTGAGTGTTCATAACTAGGAGGAAGCCAGCAAACTGATTTGCATATCAGCTAGACCAGCTAAGTTTTGGCCACGCCAGTACCTTGTAGCCTTGGGTATCATTCAGAGGCAAACCTGAAGCTTCTACATACTTATGGTGCCTTGGACTCACTACTGAATTCTTGGCCTGGGTTGACATATCCCCCTCCTTTTATGGGCTCAGCCAGCTTCTCGTTGGCAGGGCAGTCAAATCACTGAGGGGGAGAACTGCCTTTTTACAAATTGCTCATGAATTTTCAAGAGTGCCTGTTGGCCGCTGATAGTGGCAGCTTCCTTAGACCTCCTACTGGATAATGCTCTTGGACATGGTTGCTGAAGAGGCAGCAAATGAACTGAACTCCTTGTCCAGCACGTCAGATCAAAAGCAAACAGGCAGGGCTGTGCCAAGTTTAAGTCACAGAAATGGCCCGAAGGAAATGAATGTAAGTGTAAACACAGCTACTCTCTGCGAGGATAGGCAGTCCCTATCGGTTCTGTGAAGACATCTGCTGCAGAGCACATGGTCCTGGAGCTGAAAACCAACTTGAGAAAAGGCAGATATGAGGGGTCAGAGCTCAGCTAGGAGTTCTGAGCCAAAGCAAAGTGTCAGAGAGAACCTCAGTGGACAGGAGAAAAGAACTATCCTAGGATTCATTTCTGAAAGGCAAAGAGATGAGTATGATAGGCATATGTTTTACAGAGATTCATAATTAGTAATCAAATTCTTTTTGTGAACAGAACACTGCATTCCTGTTTGCAATGGTTTAAGTACATTTTGAGAACCAAGTCTCACAGACTGGGTTAATTCTGAGCCACCCTTGTAAATGAGTTTCCTGAGACTTTCAGAGGAAAGCCCCGAATCCAGCTTTTAGAAGGACAAGCACATTTAAATGGAAAATCTGATCCTCTCTCTGATAGCATTTGGCATTTCCACTTTGGCTTACTTGTTTGCAAATTAAACTTTCTACAAAAACCTTCTGGAGAAGTTCAATGATAAGCTTTTATTCTTTTTCTGTGAATGTCAGCAGTGATCCAAGGCCTTATTCCAAAATTAATAATGAGAAGCTGTCCTGATAACCTAAAATACTCACAAAGTCCCAAACTAGTTCAGGAAATTTTGTGATAAATACACATGTATATGTAAATACAGAGGGGATTTGCTGCACTCTGGTTCTAATCTTCCCTGAGTCAGGACTTTGGGACACCACTGTGCCATTATTTCGTAGTTCCTAGCAGTGCCTAGGCATTCGGGGTTAGTATTCATGCTGATCTCTTCTCTTCCACCTGCATCATCACTCTGGCTTCCTTCCTCATCCCTAGGAAGCAGGCTTCCAAATCGCTCCAGTGATGAGCTGATAATTGATGGGTCCTGTCCCTTTGAGGATTGTTTTGTCTTCTTCCTTCCCATAAAGTCCCCCTAGGTTCTGAATTGTACAACTTGCAATAATCTCCCACTCTCTATGCTTTATCCCTTCTGAATATCTCTGGCATCTAGCTTTGTACCAAAGCTAATACACAAAATTGGCACAACCACTTTGTGAAACTGGAAGTATCTGCAAAAGCCACTTATGTACACATCCTATGACCCAGCAGTTCTACCACTTGATACAGTAGCACCCAACAAAAATGGGTGTACATGTGCACAGCAGAGACGCACAGGAATGCTCATATTGGCACTGTTCAGAATGATAAAAAGCTGAAATCAACCCATAGTAAGTAATTGATTGAAATCATAGTATATTTATAAATAAAATACAGCAAAAAGAATGAACAAACTACCATAACAACATGAGTTACCTTCACAAACATAATGTTGAGCAAAAGAAGCCCGACATAAGAGTATATATTGTGTGTGTGTGTGTGTGTGTTACAAAATACACAAAACTAACCTATGGTGTTCCAAATCAGGATAGTAGGGATGTAAGTGCTAGTTACATTACAATAACATTTTACTTTAAAAGAAAACCCAAAACAATAAAATTATTCTGAGATACATTCATCTTTTTTCCAAAAATAGAGCCATTTTTGCACAAAACTAAACTGAATAGCAAGCTCAGTTCCAATGAACAAGCAAGCTATCAGCAGTTATGATTACTAGTGTAAGTAGTAAAGCTTGGGACCTGGCTAACAGCATTTCTAGAAGAGGCAAGCTAAGACCTACGAATTTTCACAAATATTTGAGAACCTATCATGTACCAGGCACTGTGTCGGATACTGAGGTTAAAGCAGTGGCCTCAGAGAGCTTTTTGTCTGTTCCATTTCTAGACTTTCCTAGTCTCCCCCCTTGTCCCACCCAGGCCCCATCTCACACACTCTGCTGAGCCTACCATATTCTTCTCTTTTCTCCTGTGACTACATCAACTCTCCACCCACAGGACCATAAAACAAGGGAGGTGAAACTGCTAGGGCACTGGGGCAAGAAGCCAAGTGAGAACTGGATTTTAGAGATCCCTACTCATGTACCCCTTCCACCTCCCAGATGCATGGATCTCAACCACTGCAACCTCTGTTCAGCTACTCATTGCAAACACTAAGCTGATACCTGAAAACTCTGCTCTGATATTTGCATTCTGGATGATGCATTAACATTTTAGGCCTCTATATGATCCGTTAACACATCAGAGTAATTGGAACAATTATACCCAGGTTGCAGAAAACATGTAGCCAGCCAGAAGTGCTACTAGTAAAGTAAGAATTTCTCAGAAATATGCCCATTTTCATACGGAGATGTACTAACTCTGTGGTTCCATACCTGGGGTCCCTGGATCTCTAGGTAGGAGCCAGGTCCTTAAATTATTTTGCAGAATGTTAAAAGGCCTCACAGAAATTGCACACCAACACACAATAATGTGTAAAGCTAGGCAAAGGTGTGAATTTTTATGTTTGACTAGAAATAACTAATCTTTGTGTACTAAGCTTGGTCATTGCATGTTGATCACGAGTTCTGGTGGGAGTTTTCTATGACTTTGGTAAATGTTAATTGGTAAATAAATGAATAATTACTTAACATGTAGACTTTTCTTGAAAGATAATTTTCAAAATGTAAGGTCACAGGGTTTAATAAAATAATAAAATGTCCTCTAGGTAGAGAAATTTGGCAACTCCTGATCTAGTTAAAGATGTCTTTCCTTCCTACAGGACCAGCAGAGGGCGCTGGAACTAAATTATTCCCTCTGACCTGTTCTTGTTTCAAGGGCACAAGAGAACGAAGGAGAGGACAATTAGAGTAGAGGAAGAGGCCACTGGAGACTGAGGAGTGACCACACTGAGAAGGCAATGAGTGTATGAGTTTTTAAGGAGTAGAGACATAACATGAAACAAGGAAGGAACAGTTTTTTGATGGAAGTACTGTTTTATGGTCTATAATTGCCCCCATTGTTCAGAAATAGGCTGTTCCTAGTGTTTGTCCATTTAGGGCACTGCTCAGTGGTTGAGCCCACATCCGACTTCCTAATATGTCATTGTCATCAAAATTGCATCTTGAAACAGTGAAGTTTTCTTGGCATTTGTGGGCTTGGCTCTTCCTCCTCTGTTTTCTTCTACACCTCTAAGGATCACACTGGTGGAATTATTTCAGATATTAAGTAGGAAAGGGAGGTTCTTTCTGTTGGGGGTGGGGTGGGGTATAAGCCTCTCACTTCTTCCGCAAAACCGAGGAGGGACGTGTAGCCTGCCCTGTTATCCTGAAAAGGGCTCTGTCGCAGGGAACCAATATGGTCAAGGACAGTCCGGACTCCACGATTTCATTCTCTCTCCATGGCTGATTATCTGCTTCTGGAGAAACTGAACTTTGTCATCTTATCTCACTGGTTTTTGTAAATACACATCGCACTGATTACTATTCTACAGATTCACATCAAGTTTCATTAAGGCACTCAACCTACTTAATTATGAAAATTCTTGTGCTCATTATTTCTGCACATCTTCAATGTTCCTACAGTGTTCAAATTTGTTTACTTGAGCTGAATACTTACCTTCCAAACTCATTTTATTTATTTGAACTTTTAAAATGTGTTTTTCTTCTTTCCTTCAATTTTGAATGAGTACTATATGACTGGAATTGTCACCCTCATGTCTTGAGTCCTCATAAAAGAACAAGGATGGGCAAGGTCCTTGGAGGCAATCTACAACCCCTCCATGGCACCCCTTCTTGCCTAGACCTCTCCCGTGTATTTGAATACATCCAGTGATGGAGGGGAGGGTGTGTGAACCAAGAGGGCAGAATTTCTGGTTAATTCTAATGTTAAATAGAGACCTGCTTCTTTGAATTGTCTAATAATAATGCAAGTTCTGATCTTCTCCCTCTTAATTGTCCTTCAACTGTTTAAAAATCACTATCCAATTTTCCCTCTAATTTTCTCTTTTCTGAAGGCTGAATATTTCCAAGATCTTTAATAATGTCATCACGATAAAAAATTTTTGTGTTTGTCAGTATCTCTTAAAATAAACTCTGTCCATACTCTTCTACCAGACAAGAAGATTCCTAGATTCTTGGGAATTGAGGAGCTTGGTCTGGTGTGAGGTGAGTCTGGGCTGATCATGGGGCTACAAAGTTTGCAGCCAAGAGAAAACCAGAATTGGGGATTTTAGGCAAAGCTGGAACCCAAGGCCAATTCAGTAACTCAAGCACAGCACCCAGATCTAATGTAACTGGGCCTGGAAGCAGACACCAGCTAAGAGGTGGGTTTAGAGCAGAGTGAAAATACTCCCAGAAGTACTGGGACAGCTTCTGTTACATCACTGTATTACATGGTTTGGCCAGCCTCTCTTAGCTCCAACTGAGTGCATCTTCAAAAGACCTGTCCAGTAGTTGCTGGTGATTACTTTATGATGAACAGCTGATGGTAAAGGTTTGCTCTTTATGGGGAGATATTTGTTGAGCTCAGTAAAGATTTTGTGTATTTTCTCTGCCACACAGAGAGCATTCATGGTGGTTTTGCTGACACTGGTTCTGACACCGCTTCTGATACCAAATGTGTGGGTTTTTCTACACCACTTCTCCAGTTCTCTGATACCAACTGGTTGTCCAACAATGCAATTCAATTTTGACACTAACTATCTGAACTTAGTGCAGACCCTATAAATTAAAGGCACAGTCCTTCCAGACTGCCTTTAGACAGCTGCAAAGGGGCCGACCAGGCTACCTATATTTTTGCTTTACCTTGCCGACTACAAATTTTGGGGTTTCCATGACTCCCCTCCTTAGGTTCAATAATTCACTAGAATGACTTATAGAACTAAGAAAATACTTAATGTCTACCAGCTTATTATAAAGGATAAAATTCAGGAATAGCCAAATGGAAAATAAGCATGGGACAAGGTATGGGAATGACCTCACTGGGTGTGCCTCCCTCCCAATATATCAATGTGTTCACCAACCCCAGAGCTCTCGAATAAAATCTCTTTGTTCTAGAGATTTTATAACCCAGTCTCCAGCTTCCCTTCCCTTCCCAGAGGTTGGGGTGGGCTGAAAGTTCTCATGCTCTAATACTGCATTTAGTCTTTTTGGTAACTAGTCTCCATCCTGGAACGCTCCAGGTGCCCTCACTGTACGTCACCTCCTTAACATAAACTCAGGAGTGGTTAAAGGAGGTTAACTACAAATGACAAAATACACTCCTATCACTAAGGAAATTCCAAGTGTTTTAGGAGCTCTGTGCCAGGAACCACCCAAAACAAATACCTAATATATTTTTTATTACATTGCAGGGTGACAGCAAGGTAGTCTGTGATCTTAAAGTTCAGATTTTCCTTTGAGAAGGAAATTAGAAAAACCAAACATGTAATGAATCACATTGGCTCCCATACTTGTAGGAAAATCTGGGAATGTGTGATGGGTCATCTTCAGGAACAGCTGAGCTCTGGAAATGTTCAACCGGGTTTGGGGTCTGGAACAGACGTCAACAGTGGATGGTCTAAGGCTGTAACCTTATCAATTTATGTAATCAAATTGAAAAAAATCTTGCTCATAAAAGAAAGGATATAGTCATCCTATGGGAGAGAAAAATGTGTATGGCTAAGTTTTTTAAGCATTGTAGGGGAAAGAAAAAAATCTGGATATAGGTGATGTGAATGTTTAAAATATCTCAGAGGTGCTTTCCATTGTGGAGCAGGGATAACTCATCAGACCTGTGCAAGTTTAAGTAAAATATTTTTCATGATTCTCCATTTCCCTGTGGTCTGATTCCATGTTTACTGAGCAAGGCACTGATCAAAAGTCAGCTTTTCAGGTTTCTTGAGTCTAAGAAGTCACCCTGGTCAGTAGATGTGGATCTGGCCATGTAGATCTTGGAGAGGGAAAGGTCCAATTGGTAAATTAATATATTTTTATTCTCCTTCATATGAAGAGAAATTATGGTCTGTATGTGAGCCGCACACATGGCTTAAAAAACTACTTACAGGCCGATGACCCCCAAATCTGCAGTTCCTGGCTAGCCGTGTCTTGATAGGTACAACACTCTACCTAATGCATCATCACTGAGTCATACACGCAACTTCAACTCAGCAAGTCCAAAACTGGAGTCAACAAAAACTTTCCCTTACCAGTTTCCTTGAATGTCTCTACAGCAGTGAATTGCACCATCTGGTTGCCCAAGGCAACAGCATAGGAGGCATCCTAGCCTCCAACACCCTGCCTCACCTTTTGGAATTAACTACCAAGTGCTGCCCATCTCATGTGGTCCTCTCTCATCTGCCCCTTCTTGACAGGATCACTTCCTTAGCTGTGGCCTGAACACCCCATCCAGGAGCACTGCTTTATCTTACACTCATGCTCCTGTGCTGCATTCTGCCCCCTGCTGCCAGAACAATGCTACTAAAATGTGAATCAGCTCAGGTCAATTTTATGCTTAAAATTCTTCAATAACTTTCATGATTCCAGACTTCTCAGCATAGCCCAGGAATTCTCATGCTTTGATCCCAATTCCCTCTCCAAAAGGCATTCTGCATCCCAGGCTTCCTTAAAATTTCCTGAATGCATCATGCAGCTTTGCAGCTAGGTTACCTAAAACCAACTGCTTCCTCTCTCCCTGGTTTGGTCTCATCTTCCAGGCTGGCTCCTCATTTGTTGTGCTAAAATCTACTGTCTTTCTCCAGAAGGCCTTCTCCAGACCCTCCCTTTAATCCATATCCCTCAATTTTCCAGACCCCCGACTTTTTCTCCACTGACATTAGGGGATTTCCCATGCCATAAGGTACTGCTGCTGCCTTTGTTACTGTCTTACACCCAAGATCTCTTGAAGGGCAGGGACCTTACATGGCTGAATGAGTAAATAAGAGTGTAATAGCTCTCATCAAATGTTTAGAGATTATGTAACACATTAATGATTTATTCTGAAGAAAGAGCAAACACTAAAGATCAAAAGTTATAGGGAGGCTAATTTTGATTATTTTTAAGAATATGTGTTTCTCACCAATAGAACTCTCTTCAAATTAGTTGTTTACAAGAGAAATTTAGGTAAAGCTCAAACCTTTTTGTAGGGTTGTTACTGGGAAGACTCGAGCATCACATAGGGATTGGACTTTGGTTTTATTGGCTGGTCACCAGGCACATAGTAGGATTGCACTTCCCACCCTCCTTGAAATGAGGCATCAATGTGTGATTGATTTTGACCAAAGGACCATGAGCAAAAGTGATGTGGGTCGCTTCCAAACAGATTCCACTGCTTTGGTCATCATGGAAGCAATGTCAAGGTGATGCCTCTGTTAGCCCAAGCCCCTGAGTGACCCCAGTTTGCAGAGCCCCTTTGCTGACCTGTGCTGGATGTGTTGTGGGAGTGAGAAATCAGTCTTGTGTGTTAAGCCACAGAGATTTGGGTGGATTTGTTTCCAGAGCATAACCTACTCTATCATGACAGGCAGTATTCCTATAGTCCCTTCAAAAGCTGTGATCCTGTGCCTCTGGGAAGGGAAAGAGAGAGAGACTGAGGGGCATTCACTGGGACAGGGAGAGGCTGGTGCTTGCAGTGGGGTTCTGGGAAGGCGATGGCATCTGAAGATCCCAGGGGAACAATGGAGAAGAAGATACAGACATAGTGGAGGTTCTCACAGTTTTGTCTTGGCCCAGGCCTGTGGGCTTATAAGGAAACTTTGCTGTTTCAGGAAAGTTATGGTAAACAAATCTCTACATGAACTTGAGACCAATAGACTATGTCCTGCAGTGTACCATGTGTCAGACAATGGCCATTATCTCAAGATGGATGGAGGCACAGGTTTCCTGTCTGGCCAAGTTGATTGGGCATCCACTACCACTGCAGGGCCAGGAAGGGAGCGGCTCTGCTTGGGGCTGAACTTCAAAATATGTCAAGAGCCTAGGGTCAGAGGACTGAGTTCTTGCCTCGGACACCAGCTCTGGGACTTGAGGCCCGTCACTTCGACTGGCAGAGCCTCAGCTTCCTCATAAATAAAGGAGATTAGAAAAACATCCCTCCTGCCTCACAGGAATTTTATGGCAATCAGGAGATAATGTGCCTGCAAGTGCTTTGAAAATTGAAAATCACTAATCAGATATCAGAGACTGTCACTCTCATTCTTCCGTTAATATTCTCAGCCTCTGCGTGCTTTGTCTGCTCCTCCTTTCATACGCCTTCGGTAGTGTTCTTCAGATACCACGTAAAGACTGCATGGGTGAATTCTTTCTTGTAACAGAGCCTTTACGTGTACAGTCCTGCCTTCTCTACCCTGTTACCAGCCTCCCAGTAGTAATTTTCTTCTTGGCTTCGATAACCCAAACTTCACAAAGCATGCATATTTCTTAAAACCTTTTTTGGCTGTTTACATTTAAAAAATTTATATTACGCCCGTCAATCAGTACACCACGTTTAACAAAATGGCGTGAAGGAAGAAGTTTTGTGTTAACATTCCAAACAGAGTTGATAGAGCCCCAGAATTCTGCGTGTGGTTGCTCTGGAACAGCCTTGCCGGCACCGAGAGGCCTTGTCACTAGTTGTACAAAGCCACCATTTGTCAGTAACCTTAGTAATTGTTTGTGATGAGGGAATGATGTGTTAAGTATTTTCAATTCTAATATGAGAGTGTGATACTAGTTCTGCTAGGACAGTAAACAGGCATTTTGGTTCCAGATATACCAGTAAGTTTTCCATTTAAAATAATAAGAAAGAAGTTCTGCATTGTGTTTTTGCCGAAAAACCAGATAGAATACTGACTTTAAGTGTGAGAAAAAATGCCCTATTATTTGATTTTGATCCTTCCCATTTATAAAATTGAAATGTATGAGGCTCACAGGAGTTTAAATTCTTCCCAGAGTCCCACAGCTTCTCATGAGGAATGAATCCTAGGAGATTCTGACATGTCTGTGCCAATGGCTTGGTCTGCTGTCCCTTGGGCATTCCTGGGCTGGGCCTGTGTTCTCCTGCCCGGCTCTGTTGCGGGCTGTGTCTCTGTGCAGAGACAGTGCCGCAGAACCACTCACCTTCCCTCCCCAGCCCGGGGGAGCTCAGGTGCCTAGGGTGGGCACCGGTGACCTTTCAAAAGACTAGAACATGACATTCTGTGTCTTCGCCAGCTTGGGCTGCTATAACAAGTTACTGTAGCTGGGTGTCTTAAACAACAAACATTTATTACTACCAGTGCTAGTGGCTGGCAATCCGAGGTCAGGGTGCCAGCTCAGTTGGTTCTCCATAAGGGCTCTTCCTAGTTTGCAAGTGTGTCTTCAATGAGAAGAGAGAAGCTTAGTCTCTTTCTCTTCCTATAAGGACACTAGTGCCATTGTGGGGCCTCCACCTTCCTGACCTCATCTGTCCTCATAACATCCTACTGAAAGAGGATTCAACATGTACATTTTGAGGGGGAATGGACAGAAACATACAGTCCCTAACATCCTGGGACAGGTTTTTATCTGCGCAGATGCCAGCTAAATTCTCTTTACTGGTATTTTCTCTGGACTTCACCTTATGTTTCAGCCTGAGTTCTCAGACTGATTAGCCATTGGGAGATAGTAGAAATTATTTGAAAATCACATTAGCCACAACAGTGAACTAACATATTTTAGAGAATGTTTGATTGTGTGTGTGGGAAACCCAATCAACTAATTTAAATTAAAAAAAAAAGACAAGTTGTTGGAAAGATGAAGTGATAGCTACAGAACCCATGGGATGGACACATAACCAGGGCTTTTGAAGGATCCAAAACAGGACCAGGTGGCCAGGCAGCTGCCATCTCTGCCCCTCAGAGTCACTCACCTCCGCGTGCCTCTGGGCAAATGTTCCTTTCATCCGTGTTTGCTGCTGCCTTTCTCTGTTTCATTTGAACTCAGGTGAGGTCTGGTCCCGCCAGCTTTAAAAGTCCCCAACAGAGAGTGATAATGGCCTTTGTACGCCAATTCCAAATTCTTGGGAGGCAGAAACTAACTGATGTCACATGAGTCAGATGGTCACCCTGATTTGATCAGTAGGAGGGGTTTGGGGTACGTAGGCTGCAGAGCCCCTCCCTGTCAGGGGGCAGAAATGAACACATAGGAGATAGATGTTTAGGTGGACAAACAGTCCTCCAAACTAAACAAAGTAAACAATTACAAACATGTTTCATTATTTCCTTTTTGGCTTTAAGAGGAAATGGGGGCATAGAAAAAGGAAAGAAAGAAAAAAGACAAATATGGCCTTTAATTATATATATGTATATATATGAACATATGTGTATATATATTCATACATGCATATATATCTCTAGACCTTTGGAACTGTGTGTGTGTTTTTTTTAAATAAAATAAGTCCTTCTCCTCACCCCACTCACTGCCCTTTCTGTGGACCAGTCTTACTGCCTTGGGTGCAGGGCTCCTTCAGGGCTGAGGTCAGCAGGTTATGTGTGTTTCGCAGGTGACGCGGATGAAGGGAGCACACAGAATCGAGCAAAAGCAGGGTATAGGGTCAGGTCCTGAATGGTAGCGGAAATGATGATAGTATCTGTAATCTTATATTACAGTTGCTTTTGTGTGTGTTCATCTCCTTTCTCATTAACAGCTTTGAGGGCCAGAATAGTGTCTGATTTATTTATCTATCATCTTAGCCCTTAATAATAATATATTCTTGCATATCAATGGCAGGAACAAATATTGGTTGAATAAATTAATAAATTAAAAATTTAGGAAACCAAGAAAAATTGTTCTCAGTTGGTTTGATATAGTATTTTTAGTGTAGAAAGTGGACTTTAGCCCTGGCGGGTGTAGCTCAGTGGATTGAGCGTGGGCTGTGAACCAGGCATCACAGGTTCAATTCCCAGTCAGGGCACATGCCTAGGTTGCAGGCCATGTCCCCCAGCAACCACACATTGATGTTGCTTTCTCTCTCTCTCTCCCCCCCTCCCTTCCATCTCTAAAAATAAATAAATAAAATCTTTAAAAAAAAAGTGGACTTTAATAAATGTTTTGCCATCAAGAACTCAAATACTTGTCAACAATATAACAGTATTGGGGGTAACTTTAATTTTTACCCTTCTTTAAGAGAATCATTATTTCTATAGGTAACTTTTTCTTTTTTTAAAGTATATTTTATTGTTGATGCTATTACAGTTGTCCCAATTTTTTTCTCCCCTTTATCCCCCTTCTGCTCTGCACACCCCCACCCTCCAGCATTCTCCCCTCTCTTAGTTCATGTCCATGGGTCGTACATATAAGTTCTTTGGCTTCTGTATTTACTATACTATTTTTAACCTCCCCTGTCTATTTTATGCCTACCAATTATGCTTCTTATTCCTTATACCTTGCCTCCCCTATTGTTCCCCTCCCTGCTGATAACCCTCCTTATGATCTCCATTTCTGTGATTCTGCTCCTGTTCTAGTTGTTCGCTTAGTTTTTGTTTTTTAGGTTCAGTTGTTGATAGTTGTGAATTTGTTGTCATTTTACTGTTCATAGTTTTTGATCTTCTTCTATTTTTTAGGTAAATCCCTTTAACATTTCATATAATAAGGACTTGGTAATAATGAACTCCTTTAACTTGACCTTATTGTGAAGTGCTTTATCTGCCCTTCCATTCTAAATGATAGCTTTGCTGGATAGAGTAATATTGGATGTAGGTCCTTGCCTTTTGTGACTTCAAATACTTCTTTCCAGCCCCTTCTTGTTTGTAAGGTTTCTTTTGAGAAATCAGTTGATAGTCTTATAAGAACTCCTTTGTAGGTAACTGTCTCCTTTTCTTTTGCTGTTTTTAAGCATCTCTCCTTACTTTTAATCTCAGGTAACTTACTTATGATGTGCCTTGGTGTGTCCCTCCTTGGGTCCAATTTCTTTGGGACTCTCTGGGCTTCCTGGACTTCCTAGAAGTCTATTTCCTTCACCAGATTGGGGAAGTTTTCTTTCATTATTTGTTCAAATAAGTTTTCAGTTTCTTGCTCTTCCTCTTTTCCTTCTGGCACCCATATGATTCAGATGTTGGAGAATTTGAAATTGTCCTAGAGGTTCCTAAACCAATCTTCATTTTTTTTTTTTTGAATTCTTGTTTCTTCATTCTGTCCTGGTTGGATGTTTATTTCTTCCTTTTGTTCCAAACTATTGATTGGAGTCCCAGTTTCCCTCCCTTTACTGTTGTTTCCCTGTATATTTTGCTTTATTTCACTTTGTGTAGCCTTCATTTCTTCCCTCATTTTGCAACTGAGCTCAGTCAATTCTGTGAGCATCCTGATTACCAGTATTTTGAACTCTGCATCAGATAGGTTGTCTAACTTCTCATTGCTTAGCTCTTTTTCTGGAGTTTTGATCTGCTCTTTCATTTAGGCCATATTTCTTTGTCTTAGTGCACCTGTTACATTGTAAGGGGTGGAGCCTTAGGTATTCTCCAGGGTGGGGCAACCCTCTTGGCTGCATTGGGGCACTGTCTGTGGGGGAGAGGTCAGAGAAGGAAAAATGCTACCCACTTGCTCTGCTCTAGCTCCACTTTCCAATGAACTCTACCTGTGATACTGGAAGAGTTTCTCCCAGCTTTGCAACCTGCACAGTATTTTATAGCTAAAGGTTTTGAGTCTTTGGTTTCCCAGTCAGCCAGCCCCTCCTTGCCTACATGGTTCACCACCTTGCCATGGGTCCTCTCTGCCTGCCTGGCTGCCTGTCTCTGCCCCTCCTACCAGTCTGGATGGATGTTAAACTCCTTGGTTGTTGGAGTTCCATGTAGTTTGGTATTCTGGAAGCTTGGGTTGTTTATTGTTTTTAAGTTGGGTGTTATCCTTCTTTTGGTTGTGTGAAGAAGTGAAGCATTTCTACCTACACCTCCGTCTTGGCTGGAACTCTCGGAGTATACTCTTCTGATATAGATAACTTCTTCTTGAAATTTAAGTTACAAGTAATTTTTAATATTTCATGTTGAATGAGAGCATACTCTTTGCTTAATTTTCATTTGGAATATTTACTGTATATTTTGTGTACTGTACATTCCATCAAACAAATCAAAGAACCTGAAAACTATCTAAATAATTTTACTTATAAATGAGTTCTGATTGTAGCCATTACACAAAGTAAACTGCATCTAACATGGGTTGGAACAATTTGTTTTTTATATTGAATTTGAATTTATATTGAATCCCTACAAACTTGCTAAACTATTAATAGCTCTCATAGCCTTTTTATAGCTTTCTTCATATTTTCTATATATGGTCATATCATCTGTGAATAAAAACAATTTTACTCAACTGTCTGCCAGAAAAGGCAAACACTCTTTAAAGGAGTGCAACAAATCCAGCATTCAACTGCCTAAACTTAACAATGTTCAGCATACAATTAAAAGGTAATAGACATTCAAAGAAGCAGGGGGATGTGATGCATAACCAATGGTAGAATAAATCAATAGAAACAAACCCAGAAACAATAGAGATAATTGAATAAGCAGACAAGGGCTTTAGCTTTTATATATCCTCAAGGATTTTAAGGAAAACTTGTGAATAACAAGGAGAAATATGGAAGATATAAAAAAATAACCAAATAGAATTTATAGAGATGAAAAATACAGTAACTTAAATTTGGAAAAAATTATTGGATGGAACTAACAACAAAAATTATTGGCTGGTTTCTGCCCTCCTTCCCCCACTCCCTGAGGACCCTAGCAAGGCCACTTTCTTTCCCTTTGATTCCCTGTACATCCTCTGAACCAAAACAGGCTCAGGCATAACTCTTTCCCACCTGGAATTCAGGAAGCAAGAACTGATGGAGGTTGGGGGGCTGTCAACAGCACCATCTGCAGTATTCTGTGATCATCTCTCATTCTGAAACATAAGGCTGCTCCCTACTCTATAATTTAGAGAGGAAAAGAGGGAAGTGGTTCAGGTGATTATTTCTATAACTTGTTTTGATTTCATCTTTTTTCAACTTTATTTATTGTTGGCTCTATTACAGATGACCCTTTTTCCTTCCCTTTGCCCACCTTGACCCAACCCCTGTCCCCACTTCTTTCTGGCCATCACCACACTATGTCTGTGTCTGTGTGTCATGTATATTTGATCTTTTTTTTCTTGGTACTGTTTATTTAAAGCAGTTTCCAGTGTTATTAAGCAGCTATTTCATGGTCCTCAGCCTTTTCACCCTTAGAATATAAATGATAGATTCAAAGACAGAAACCTTAGGACCCCTGGTCTTTAGTTGGGAATTGCTCAAACCTTTTTTCCCCATAGATTTTTATGTAAAATATAACCATTTTGTCTCTGCTCTTAGAATTAGAGCATTAAGAGTCATAATGGTTGAAAATGACCTTGGAATATCCCACTGTTATAGGCATATACAGAGAGGATGAAAATTGGACCATAAAAATCTCTTTCCCAATTTTCAAAAAAGTTCTTCCAGCATCTTTGTGCAGGAGCTTGTGTGACTAATAGGCTATAAATAAATATAACTTTGATGCATTATGCAGCATGTAGTTTGACTGGAACTGAGACAAATGAGGCAAATAGATGCGCTCTTCAGAATCAACAGAATCTGTAATGATAAAGTTCAGCTAAAGCATATACAATTTTCCCAAGCCTAAACCCATGTGAAGGGAGTACTTTTGAAAACCCTTATGCACAGCTGTTAAAGTTCATGTATTTTAATTTCTCCCTTTTGTAAGCTATGAGAAAAATTGCAAATTTATAGAAACACCTAAGAAAATCAGTAAGCCTTCCCCAGAACATATTACTGGAAGGGGGTTTCCTTGAGTTGCCCATATCTGCCCCATTTCTATTTTTATGTTCTTTTAATTTACTTTGAATAGACAATACATTCACATGGTTCAAAAACCACATGTAGATATATACATGCATTTATAGGTATGTACACATGTGTGAGCATACAGTAAAATGTCTCCATCTGCTCAGATTCATACCACCAATGGCACCACTATTTATTAATCGCTTGTATATATCCATCAGTGTGTCTTTCTTAAAATTCAAGATGACATCAACATATATTCTTATTCTTCCACCTTTTTACTGAAAAGATAACATACCATACACTGTTGTGTGCTAGTGGCCTGCCAAAGGTAGGTCAGTGGAAGTGTCTAACTGGGACCTAACAGAACATTAGCAATTGTCTAGAACTTAGGCCACTAAGAGTTTTGGAGGAAGAATTATTGACATACATTGTTTAGAATTATTGACACATGGTTATTAAAAAAATCAGACCAATTTTTAGTCCAATTTAAATTGTTTTTAAATTTCTACAACGAACCTCTGCTTGCCTGCATCAGTGGCATAATGCTCTTACCACTCTGTTCCTAGTATGCCACTTTCCTCAAAATCCTGCAAATTTTTCCGTAACAGTAGAGAGAGAACATATCTCCAGGGATGTGTGCCCTGGCAGTGGCCTGGGAGATGCTGGGGCATCTGCTGCAGCTGCATGAATGGTTCCAGACCATGCCTTCTCTTCCTCAGGGATCTACAGCATGGACATGTGGGCCAGAGCACTTGTGGACTGTGGGCCCTGGAAGATGCATGGCCAGGCATCAGGGCCTATGACCCCTGGATAGGGAAGCAGCAGTGGCTGGTAGTACAGAGCATGCACACAGACTCCAAGTGGGAGCTAGATGTCCAACAATGATGGTCAGCTAGAACGATCAGGCAGCGGCTGTCTGCAGTTTCCCCCAAACAGTGTTTATAAATGGGAGAAGGAACTCTGCGTGCAGCCTTGGGTTTTTCTGGCAGAGGGTGGCCGGGTTTTTCTCTGGGTGTTCTAGAAGGGATGGGACCTGAGACAGAAGCCTGCCATTCTTCCAAAATTGAGTAGTTTTTGAATAAAAGACCCCTTTCCTTTTTCATTAAACCTCTGTCTCTGGAATTTGCCTATGGGTGGTGGGCAGCAGACCCCCAATCTGTTCAGTAACACCCATACTCCAAGGTTGTGGGTTTGGTCCCCAGTCAGGGCACATACAAGAATCAATCAATGAATGTATCAATAAGTGGAATAACAAATCGATGTCTTTCTCTTCCAATAAAATCAGTAAAAATAAATTTTAAAAAAATGGAAAGAACATGTGGTGGGTGGATTTGGCCCAAGGGCCAGAATTTGCTTCACTTCCCCATCTAGAAGATTTGTTCGAGGCAAAATAATCAGCAGAAGATTGGATATTGAATATCCACAATATGTTTGGCATTGAGAAGCTTTCCATGCATTCTCATTTAACTTTTTAACATTTTTTGGGGGGTAATGCATCATTATACACAATTATGGAGCACTCAACTGATATTCAGAATGTCACACAGCAGTAAGACTGAAAACATAATATGTCAGATTGTAAAATTCCTACTTTTCTATTCCATTAATCTGAGTAATATAGGGATGTGGGATGAAGGGTTTGTACAGTAATGGAGAAACAAATGGAATGTATGAAGGAGAATACCTGTGTTCTGTAGGGGATGTTGGGGTTTTCCACTTGTGCACTAAGAGTCACATTTCATTTGATAATGAAATGATATCTGCAGTCGTCATTATTTGAGATGTTATCTGGGCTCTCATTATATTATGTGCACTGAGAAAGGAAAAAATTGTTCTCATTTAGATAATAACATTCCAACAATACTTGTTCCTACTATAACAAGGTTAAAATGTGAAGTATTATACACCTTAGAATCAATGAGATATTATAGTCAATAGCGTATTAGAGGTATGTGCTTTATCTCACTCACCCTCACATCAACCCTGAAAAGTCCTGTTGTTTCCATTCTCCCAATGAGGAAATTGAGGTTCAGAGAATTTGAGTCATTTGAAAAGATTTCTTAGCCAATGACTGTCATAACTAGGTGTCAAACGCATACCTGTTTGACTGTACAACATGATCTTTTTGTATGTCCCCCTGCTTTCCTGGGAGGTGAAAACAAACAAGCAAACAAAAAGAGAACAAGAAGAATGCAAAGAGGATTTCTTTAGCAGTTCCCACAATTTTATAAGATACTGTCCTTTTAATAACTTCCTTACTTTATCTCACTCATAGTGGCTCTGCTTTCCCAATTGAACTCTAAATAATAGAGATATTAGTATTATTACTGGAAGTGAGTCCTAAACTTAGATTCTATAAATTGTCCTGGGCTATCTCCTATTGGTTCTGTAATCTAAACACAGTCATACCTTGGTACTAGTCGGCTTCAGAACACGTCAATCCCTGTACTCATCACATTTTACAAGAAAAAAAGTGTTGCAGCACTTGCCACTTGCTTGGGACTCATCGCACCTGCTAGAACCTGTATGAGTTACAATATCACCCCACAAGAGAAAAACGCTGCATTGTTCGGTACTCATTGATTTTGGCACTTGTCACAACTTCTGGAATGAATTAACAATGAGTACCATGGTACCACTGTATATCTAAAGCTATTACCCTACTGTAAGTGGGAAAGAATATTAGTTAGAAGTTGTACATGATCATTTATGGCACACAGTAAAACACCTATTACTTAAATTATTGCCTGTAGATATCTGAAATCACAGGCAAGACTTTAGGACCAAGTATTTGGTGGCATAGAACATATTAGTGGAAATAAGGAGTTTAATGGGGTTGATTGCTTCTAAGTGAGCTACAGAACTTAGGACAAGAGAATAATGAGCTTTGGGCTTTTGATTATGGTCCAGGTAAGGGCCTCATATCTATGATTGCCATAGAAGAAACTCTTATCTCACATAGCTTCATGTCTGAGATTTCTAAATTTAAATCAATGTGTAATCCTGTGGGTGGCTTGCAACACATTTTGAATTCCCAGCCTGGCAGGGTTTCTTCTGTTAAAGTTAAGTGTTAATTGGCTCTCTGAAAATTGGAGTGGGTCCATAGTTGGGGGAGATTCTGATAAAACTGGGACCTTGAGACCCTAAATTTCTCCAACCCTCCTTTACCTAAGAGTAGCCCACCTTTTCCAGTCTGAGGAGGTTAGTCTTCCTAGGCCTGAATAATCTGTAATGGGGTCCCCTGAGATAGTTACTTTGCAGGGCTGCTGAGCCCCCCTCCCCACCCTCCTTTATTGCTTCTACAATAGATCTATAACCAGCCACAAGTCCCAGTAGGTCTCACAGGTAAGTGTGGCCCATGAGGAAATTCAGTGTATACCAAAGCAATTGCAAGAGTTTTGTTAATTTATATCAATAGAAACATGAATGGGCATGGGTGTTAAGGGCTTTGCTGTAGGTAGAAGGAAGGGGGTAACATTAGGCCAGGATGAGTTTCTTGATGGGATGAACTAAGCAGAGATTCTAATGTCAGTGCATTAGATGAAGCATATTGAAGTGGCTCTAAGTTTTTGCCTAGTTGGTTGAATTGAATTATAGACCTTTATTAAGTGAAGTTGAGATGTCCGACCTCCTTTGGTATACTGTGAAGGTGGCATCAAGGCTCAGGGAAATCAGAGGGTGGACTGGTTCACTTACCCACTCAGTGCATCTTAGGAGAGTGCAGAGAACACTCCTTCCACCAAAGTTGTGAGAAATACATTCGGTAGGGGAGCACTGGCATCTTTAAGGCACTCTGGCACTCTAGTGGCTATTTGCTGCATACCTGGAATGACTGTGGGAACTGCTGCTATTGAACTGGGATCCCTGAGTTCTAAGGTGATGATGCAATCCAAGGGTGGATGACGCTACTAGAAATAAGGCGGGTTTGGTTACATTAGTGGTTACCAGAGTGAAGCAGAAGTCAAGATAGTTCGACAAGTAGAGGTATTCCTAGAGCTGAAATAGATGGGCCACCTGGTAAAGTAATAGTTGATTCGTGTAAGTGGAAGCTTCCTAGGTCTGGTTGACAGAGGTCTTGATTATCACAAGGCACTGCAACCAACCCTCAGACTTAGAGCTCACTGGCCCAGAGCTCCTTGAAGGCAGAGGACTAAGTGCCCTAATGGAAGGTCCTTGTTACATTGCCAGAAATTTGTACTGTGTATCTTCCTCTCTGCCTTCCCCAGATCTATCTGTGGCCACTTCCAAGAGTGACTATAAATTGGAGAAAAAAATCTGTGAAATAACTGTGTCTTTTTGTTCAGTTACTGGGCACTGGCTCTGAATTGATACTAATTTCTCCAGTCCCAATGGCCTCTGTGAACCACTAGTCTCAGGAAGGGCATATAGAGTTGATCAACAAGGTCTAGGCATGGATTGATCTCTTAATGTATGTGCATGTGCATGTGTGTGTGCATGCACACCGTATTTAGTTATATGTAGTTTTATCACATGTGCGGATTCATGTACCCACCACAATAGTGAAGGTATAAGACAGTTCCATTACCACAAGGATTCCTTGTGCTGCCCTTTTATAACCACACTCCCCTTTCCCCCATTGTGGTCCCCCACCCCATCCCTTATCCCTTGCCACAGTCAATCTTTTCTCTAGAATGTTTTCATTTTAGGAATATTATATAGTCCTGGTTGGTGTGGCTCAGTGGATTGAGCACCAGTCTGTGAACTGAAAGGTTGCTGGTTTGATTCCCAGCCAGGGCACATGCCTGGGTTGTGGCCCACATTCCCAGTTGGGGGCGTGTGGGAGGCAACCAACTGATGTTGCTCTCCCTCTCTTTCTCCTTCCCTTCACCTCTCTCTAAAACTAAATAAATAAAATCTTAAAAAAAGAATGTTATATAAATCAACATATATTTTTATGTAGCCTTTTATAAATGTACAGTAAATGTTTTAAAATTCAATGTCTGATTTTATTTGTATGTAAAATATTGTACAATAGAATTTTTATATGTTGGTCTAATGTGTAAACCTGCTAAATGCACTTATTACTTTTAGTAGCTGCTCTGTCGATTCCTTGGGATTTTCTATAGATGATCATGTCACCTGTATATAAAGACAGTATTCTTTTTCACTTTTTAAATTATACACTATTCATTTCTTCTTGTTTTATTGCTCTTGCTCAGTTCGGCAGTGCAATGCTGAATAAGAGTGGTGAGAATGACATTTTTGCTTCATTGAAGAAAAAAGCATTGAGTCTTTTACCACAATATATGAAATTAGACATAGTTATTTGTAGATGCTCCTTATCAGATTGAAGAATTTACCTTCTATTCCTTGCTTGCTATTTTTTTTTTAAATCATGAGTGGATGCTGGTCTTTATTAAAGAGTTTTTCTGCATGGGTTGTATAGTTTTCCATTTTTAGTCTATTAATATGGTAAATTATAGGAATTGATTTTTGAATGTTTAACTTTATAATCCTATGATAAACTCCACCAAATCATGATGTATTATTCCTCTCTATATTGTTATATTTGATTTTCTAAAATCTTTAGAAGAATGTTTGTGTCTTTTATTTCAGCAGGGAGCCTCTAAGATGGTTCTCTGGGATCCCTGCCTCCTGGTACCTATGCTGTTGTGTAATCTCCTTCCCTTGAATGTGGACTAGACCGACTCACTCACTTCTACTTTACAGAATATTGTAGAAGTAATAGAAAGCCACTTTCATGATTAGGTTGCTAAAATAATGTGGCTTTTATTTGGCCTTCCTTCCTTCCTTCCTTCCTTCCTTCCTTCCTTCCTTCCTTCCTTCCTTCCTTCCTTCCTTCCTCTCAAAAGTGCTTGTGTTTGTCTTTTGCACTGAAAGACACAAGGTGGTACACTGCACATAACTCTGTGGAGGGACTGACATAGGTGTAGTAAACTGAGGCCTCAGTCTGTGTGGAACTGGAGCTTGTCAACGACCACATGAGTGAGCTTGGAAGTGGATCCTGTAGCCCCAGTCAAGTCTTCAGATGACACCACAGCCTCAGTCAACAGCCTGACTAAGCCTCATGGGTGAAACTGAAACAGGAGCACAAAGCTAAGTCACTTGGATTCCTGACTCACAGAAATTACGGGTTTTGATTCATTAGGTTTTGGAATAATTTGTTTTGCAGTAATAATTAATACAGTATTCACTAGGGATATTTGTTTCCTTTTGTTGTAATATGTTTGTCTGCTCTTGGTATCAGAGTGATACTGACCTCAAAGGATGTGTTGGGAAAAGAGTCCTCCTATTCTATTTTTAAAGAAGTTTTGGTGGAATTGGTATTACTTTTTTTCTTCGATATTTGATAAAATTCACCAGTGAAGCCCTCTGGGTCTGAAGCTTTGTTTGAAGGAATCACATGATACGGTACTCTATAGAACACATTTTTTTAGTAAGTTTGATAGTTTGTGTCTTCTAAAGAATTTGTACATTTCACCTAATTTGTCAAAATTATAGCATAAATTTATTCATAATATTACCATATTATCCTTTTAAAAATCCTCATCAGAGGACATTTTTGTCATTGCTTTTTAGAGAGAGAGGGAAGGAGAAAGAGAAACATTGACTGGTTGTCTCCTGTGTGTGCACAGATGAGGGGTGGAACCCACAACTCAGGCATGTGCCCTGACTGGGAATTGAATCCTCAACCTCTGGGTTATGGGATGATGCTCCAACCAACTGAGTCACACCAACCAGGGCCCATGTTATCCTTATTAATAGCTGTAGAATCTGTAGTGATGTTGCTCCTCTCATTGTTGATACTGGCAATCTGGGTTGTCTTTCTCATTTTTCCTGATCAGGCTGCCTAGAGATTTAGCAATTGTATTGATTTCAAATAATCAACTTTGCCTTCACTGATTTTCTCTATCATTTTTCTATTTTTTAATTCTTGTTTTTTTTTTATTCTTATCTTATTATTTCCTTCCTTCTGCTTACTTTGGGTTCTTTTGATAGTTTATGGTGGGTTCTTTCTTAGATCACTCGTTTGAGTCTTCATTTCTAGTTTTTGATATATCTATTTTGAGTTATTGATTTTTATTGAGGTATACTTAGAATTGTGTTTTCCTAGAGATTGTTTTTTGAAAAATTGTTGTTCAAGTACAGCTGTCTCCCTTCCTCCCTCCCACTGCCCCCCATCCTTCCCATCCTTGATCTTACCCCACCTTTGGCTTTGTCTATGTGTCCTTTATACATGTTCCTTGACCATTTATCTTTATATATGGAAACAATCCCCTCTAATGCTTTTTAAAAAAACAAATAGTCTGGTTTTAATATAATCTCATCATCTCTGTTTTGGTCTGTGTCTACCAGGTATATCTTTTTTCTTTTTCCATCCCTTTATTTCCAACCTTTTAACATTCTTTAGGGTAAGCAAATATTTAGCTGGATTTGTTCTCCAAATCTGATTATATTTATCTTTTATGTTAAGTGTTGAGTTCATTTACAATTTCTTTAACTGCTGTTATACATTGAACTATTTATACTAACTTGTTGTAGCCTGTATTTTTCCTTCTTTTCCATCTGCTTTTGTAAGTGATTGAGTTTTTAAATATTTTCCTTTCTCTTTTTACTAGTGCAGAAACAATACATTATACATATACTTTTGTGATTTCCACCCTACATCCTGAGTTTTATTTTGGCACTTATCTGAACACCACACACCTTGTTTCATGTATTAACAGGGCTTCTCAAGGATACTGTATAGGATAGGGACTGGATGATTTGTTTCTTTGATACTTTACCTACAGTCCACTTGAAGTTCTCTGATATTCAGCTTTACTCGAAAATTTTGCTTTGTTTTGATGTCCATTATATTTTAATCTTCAGTTATAGGATTTCTGGGCTCTCTCCTGCATGCCTGAGGACATCTGGTCTTTTTTGTTGTTTGTTTTAATTGTGCTTCTGCTTGAAGGTGGCAGGAATAAAGTAACCAGGGAAGCAAAACCTTGAGGAGAGGTGGATTCCACTTTCTCAGAAGTGAGAGATGGCATGCATATGTTCTTATTTTGCTTTCTGACTTCTGTTGTAAGCTCTTTGCAGGTCTGACAACAGCTGGCATTGTGTTGTTCACTGTACTGTCTCATCTTTCACCAGCCTCTACATTGGTCCAGGGATCAAGCTAGGCTTCCTCAAGCCATCCTTTTCCCATGGGTTTGGGTAAAGTCCCTTAAATCTGAGATGCTTCTCTTATATACTTTGTGATGCAGCCAGTCTCTCTACCAGCAAAAAGCATGGATGGCCTACAACAGATAGTTCTATGCATCTTAGAATAAAATTTGTCATTGGCAATCTTTTCATATCTGGTGGGATACTATAGTAGGCCTGTGCAGCACCAACTGTCCTTTTCATGTGCCTACATAAAGATAGTTTGATTTGTGCTTGCTGCCAGGAATGGAGAGAGGCAGCTGCTCTAAGCCAGTGTGGCAAGAGTCAGAAGGCCCAGGTCCAAGATATCTTTTATGGTCTTCTATCTGTGGTTGCAATTAATTGGTGGGGTGTGGGGTGGGGGAGATGGGAGGGTCATGTTACTCAAGACTCTTCATTTAGCCTCCAGTTTCTGAAATCAGTATTTTCCTAGGTAATTATTCTCCCTTTAAATTGTTCCTTATTCTTGCATTTCCTTACGTCTTAACACAACCATGCAGGAATAACTTTCTTCTTCTCCTAGATGCTATCTATGATTGATATAAAGTACAATAGAACATTTGGCTAGTCTAGTGACGCTGCTATGGTGGTGGGAAGGTCTCTTGTGAAGGACGGACTTTTCAGAGCTTGTAAGATGAATGCCATAAAGGGGAGAGAGGGGTAGATCTCCCAGGGCAAATATCTCCGAGTTAAATGCAAAAGTCACATTGTCGAGGCTTGAGCAGTAGTTATCCTTTTTTACAGAAGACTTATTTATACCGTGCAGAGCTAGGTGGATTAAGTACGTAGTCAAGAGCTCTGCAATCAGGCTGTGTTGGAATTCTTGTGCCATCCCTTATTAACTTAGTGATTTGGGGCAAGTTTCTTTATATCTCTTAGCCCTCTCCTGACTCATCTGTAAAATTGGCATAAGAATGGTGAGGATTAAATAAGAGAATTGTTTTTTGTAGAGCATCAGGCATAGTGAGTACTGAAAGTTAATTAGTATCAGCATTACTAGCCCTCAAGGTCACTTACTTCTTCCAGGAGTTTGTTAACCAGAGTTAGCCAGCACTCTAAGTAGCCAAAGGAACTAAAAGGCACCCCCCAGCACTTAGAACAGTCTCCCACCTGCCCCGATCCTCTGATAGTATCTGAGAGATTCTGGGGCCCTCTACTTTGTTTCCAGAGGAACAGTGGGTCTGTGCCCTTGGTTCCCAGCTTTGTTGAATGTTGTGCAGTGATTTTTGTTATGCTTGGGACACTGAGGGCTGGGGTAGTCAACTGCATCCGCATTCTGTGTTCTGGGACCTCATGTGCCATTATTTCTGTGTGTTTTTCCAGTCGTTAACTCCTTCCTGATTTCATGTTCCTCTCCCACCCCCCCTTTTAATTTAGTCTGAAATTTTTATAACGACATGAATGGCACTATCTCTCAAGCTTCTATTCCTCTTCTCCTGCTATCATATGAGTCTTTCAATGACAACACTTGTGTCAGTCTGGATATCAAAATTCTGCATTCCTCCTCACCTCTGAGTTTCTGGGTAAAATGCCACTCACTCACTCATTCACTCACATTATCAGAAATTTGTGTATGCTAATAATGAAATATCTGAAAAATAAATAAAGAAAACTACCCATTCACAATAGCATAAAAAACAATAAAATACTTAGGAATAAATTTAACCAGAGTAGTGAAATATCCTTACAATGAAAACTAGACTTAAATGAGAGAAACTGAAGAAGAAAAACAAATGGGAAATTATCCAGGGTTAATGGATTTGAAGATTTAATATTATTAAAATGGCCATATTACTTAAAGCCATTTATAGATTCAATGCATTTTCCCCAAATTCCGATGATATTTTTCAGAGAAATAGAACCAACAATCCTAAAATTTGTATGGAACAACAGAACATCCCAAATAGCCAAAGAAATTCTGAGAAAGAACAAAGTTGAAGGCAGCACAATTCCTGACTTCAAACTCTCTTGCAAGCTATAGTAATCAAAGCTGTATGGTACTGGCATACAAACTGACTGTTGCCAGTGCCCCAGAAGCTTCTTTGTGACCTTCCCAGAGACTACCTTTCTTTTCCCTAAATGTAACCTTTGCCTTGACTTCCATCATCTTAGATTAATTTTGCCTATTTACTGAAAACTTCATATAAATCGAGTCAATCAGTATACACCTTTTAGTGTCTGGCTTCTTTCATTCAAGCTATGTTTCTAAAGACTCATCTGTGTTGTCATGTGGAATGGTGTTCCTTCATTCTTATGATGATTAGTGTTGCATTGTGGTGATTCTACAATTTATATGTGCATTCTGCTTGATATTAGAATTTGTGTTATTTCCAGTTCTTGCTATTGGGAATAAATCTGCTATGAACTTTCATATTCATACCTTTGGTACACACGTGTGTGCATTTCTGTTGAATGTGTGTTTAAAATACCATTGTTGTGTTCAGCATAAACATATGTTGAGCAAAACATTTGGTCCAACATGATTGTCCCTCTCTCATCAGTAGTGTATGAAAGGTTTGGTGTTGATGGTACATAGCTTGCTAACACTTGGTATGGTCAGAACTTTTTATTTTAGCCATTTTGGTGGCTGTAGTGGTGCCTTAATGCAATTTTCAATTCATAGTTCCCTGAACTAATATTGTTGAAAAATGTTTTACTTGCTTGTTGGCCATTTAATATCTTGGTTTGTAAAGAGTGTGTTTAAGATTTTGCTCATTTAAAAAAATTACATTGCTTGTATTTAGCTTATTGGTTTGTAAAAGTTTTTTATATATTTTGGACATGCATCCTTTGTCAAGTATATTCATTGCAAATGATTTCTCCTACTTTGTGGATTATCTTCTTACTTTCTTGTCTTTTTTTTTTAATTAAATATTTTGGTGTTCTTTTATAGTTGTCCCAATTTCCCTTCTTTTCCTTTCCTCTGCCCATCCTAACCCCTGCTCCCATAGTCAACCCCCACCCTATTGTCCATGTCCATGGGTCCTTCATACTAGTCCCTTCCCCTCTTTCCACCATTATGCCCCTCCCTTCTGGTTGCTGTTAGTCTGTTCCTTGTTTTCATGTCTCTGGTTCTATTTTGCTCATTTGTTTGTTTTGTTCATTAGGTTCCACTTATAAATGAGATCATATGGTATCTGTCTTTCACTGCCTAGCTTATTTCACTTAGCATAATATTCTTCAGTTCCATCTATGCTGTCATGAAAAGTAGGAGTTCCTTCTTTCTTCCTAATGTGTTGTATTCCATTGTGTGAATGTACTACAGTTTTTGATCCACTTGTTTACTGATGGGCATTTACGCTGTTTGTAGCACTTGGCTATTGTAAATAGTACCACTACAAACATGGGGGTACACTAGTTCTTTTGGATTGCTGTTTCAGGATTCTTAGGGTATATTCCCAGCAGTGGAATCACTGGGTCAAAAGGCAGTTCCATTATTAGTATTTTGAGGAGATTCCATACTGTTTTCCACAGTGGTGGTACCAGTCTGCATTCCCACTAACAGTGCAGTAGGGTTCCCTTTTCTCCACGTCCTTGCCAGCACTTGTTTGTTGATTTATTAATGATAGCCATTCTGACCCATGTGAGGAAATATATCGTTGTGGTTTTAGTTTGCACCTCTGTGATGGCTAGTGATGTTGAGCATTTTTTCATATGTCTATGGGCTCTCTGTATGTTCTCCTTGAAACTGTCTATTAGCATCCTTTGCCCATTTTTTAAATTGGATTGTTTGACTTCCTTGTGTTGAGTTATATGAGTTTTTTAAATATATTTTGGAGATCAAACCCTTGTCCAATGTATCATTGGCAAATATGTTTTCCCATACAGTTGTTCCCCTTTTCATTTTGATGATGTTTTCTTTAGCCATGCTTTTTAATTTGATGTAGTCTTGTTTGTTTATTTTTAACTTTATTATCCCTTGCCCTAGGAGATATATTGGCAAAAATATTTCTGCTGGATATCTGAAATTTTACTGCCTATGTTTTCCGCTAGGACTTTCATGATGTCATGACTTATAATTAGGTCACATATATGTTGAGTTCACTCTGGTGTATGGTGTAAAATGGTGGTCTAGTTTCATTTTTTGCATGCACCAGTCTAGTTTTCCCAATACTATATATCAAAGAGGCTTTTTTTCATTCCATTGTACACACCTGCCCACTTTTTCAAATATTAATTGACCATAAAGACATGGTTTATTTTTGGGCTCCCTATTTTGTTCCATTCATCTATGTATCTGTTCATATACCAGTACCAGACTGTTTTTATTTCAGTGGCCTTGTAGTGTAGTTTGATATTAGGTATTGTGATCATTCCACTTTGCTCTTCTTTCTCAAGATTGCTGAGGCTATTCAGGGTATTTTGGTTCCATATAAAGTTTTGAAATATTTGTTCTAGATCTGCAAAATATGCCATTGGTATTTTAATAGAAATTGTGTTGAATCTATAGATTGCTATAGATTCACTGCCCAATTGTTCTTGGGTAGTGTGGACACTTTAATGATGTTAATTCTTGCAGTCCATGAACACGGTATACTCTTCCATTTATTTTTATCTTACTCAATGTTTTTCTTCAGTGTTCTGTATTTTTTTGAATACAGGTCTTTCACCTCCTTGCCTAAGTTTTTCCTAGGTACTTTATTTTTCTTGTTGCTATAGTAAATGGAATTTTTGTCTGAGTTTCTGTTTCTGATATTTCATTGTTGGTGTACAGAAATGCCCTTGATTTCTGAATATTGACTCTGCATCCCACTATTTTGCCAAATTCATTTATTAGGTTGGGAAGTTTTTTTGATGGAGATTATAGGGTTTTCTATGTACACTATTGTGTCATCTGCAAATAATGACAGTTTTACTTTCTCCTTTCCAATTTGGATGCCCTTTCTTTCTTTTTCTTGTCTGACCACTATGGCTGGAATTTCTAGTATTATGTTGAGTATGGGTGGTAAAAGTGGACACCCTTGTCTTGTTCCTGATCTTAAGGGGAAATCTGTTAGTTTTTGCCCATTGAGTGTGATGTTTTCTGTAGGTTTCTCATATATGGCCTTTATTATGTTGAGGAATACTCCCTCTATTCCCACTTTGCTGAATGTTTTTATCATAAATGGGTGCTGTACTTTATCAAATGCTTTTCAGCATCTATTGATATGATCATGTGATTGTTCTTTCCTTTTATTTATGTGATATATTATGTTTATTGATTTGTAAATATTGTACCATCCTTGCTCCTTGGAATGAACCCCACTTGACCATGGTGTATGATCTTTTTAACATATTGCTGGATCTGGACTGCCAATATTTTGTTGAGAATTTTAGCATCTATGTTCATCAGAAGTATTGGCCTGTCGTTTTTTTTCTTTGTTGTGTCTTTGCCTTGTTTTTGAATTAGGATAACACTGGCCTAGTAAAAAGAGTTTGGGAGTCTTCCCTCCTCTTGAATTTTTTTTAGAATAGGTTGAGAAGGATAGGAGTTAGTTCTTTTAATGTTTGGTAAAATTCACCTGTGAAGTCATTTGGTTCAGGGTTTTTGTGTGCCAGGAGTTTTTTGATCAGTGCTTGAATTTCACTGTTGTTCATTTGGTGGTCTTTCGTATTGCTTCCTTTCTTTTGTTTCACAAACTATGCTGTAGTGAGCAACTCATGTTTATGTAATTTTGTATTTGTGCGAGTACCTATAGGATAAGTTCCCAATTATGGAATGCTAAGGCAAAGGGCATAAGTATTTGTAATTTACAATTTTGATAGAAATTGGCAAATTTCTTCTCTATAGGAGAGAGTAAATTTATACTCTTACCAGCAATATGTGAGTGCCTGTTTATCCACAGTGCTGCCAAAAGAGTGTGTCATCAAAATTATTCTATATTTGCTAATCTGATATGTGAAAAATATGTTTCTCGGTGTATTTTCAGTTCAGATTTTTATTGTGAGGTTGTACATCATTTCACTTCTTAAAAATAACATTTTATTTATGTTTCTCTTTCTGCCTACTCTCTATGCATACGCTCATTTTTCTATTGTCTGATTATTTTTTCTTATCCATTTCTAATTCTTTACATATGAGGGAGAATATCCCTTTGCAATATGTGTCACAACTATTTATCCAGTTTAATATTGTATTTTAACCTTCCTTGTGGTGTTTTTGATCAGGCAGAAATTTATGTGTGTGTTTTTTTCAGTGTGTGCAAAGTTGAATTTGTCTATATTTTCATTGTGACTTCTGAGTTGGAACCCTACCTTTCTTCTGTAAACTTCAGGTACCTCAAAATAACAAAGTAGTTGCTGAGGCAAAATTTTTTCTTTATGGACATATTCCACCTAATAATTAGAAAACAAAGGATGGAATCTGGATATGGCCTCTGCAAATCCTGGTGGATTAGTGAATCTGCATACTGATAATCAATGGCTGCTAACATCACAAAAAAAGGAGATGAGGAGGCTTTATTTTGTCTTGAAAGAAATAGAGAAAAATCATTGATTAAGTGGTCTTGGAAAAATAACAAATCTGAATCTGATTGAGCCTATAGATCTAATAATCAATTTACAAGAAATACACATGGGTATAAAGTATGAATAAAAATATCCCTCTTCTTTATGAAAAATTTGCACTTGGTTTAGCTCTATTTCCTTGAAAACTACTAGTTTCCCACCCACCATTAAGTCTGAGGAGCCAAATGTTAAGCTAACTCCATCCTGGAAAGATAAGATTAACCCGTTGTCGGGTTTTCAGGACATTTTATTTTTTCCTGCTTAATAACAAGCCTGAGTCCTGTTACTCTGCAGGGAAAAGCAGTATCCATTTCCAGGGACTCCTGGGAAAACATTGCCTAATGGAATTGCTTGAGCCCTTATAAGCTCCTGTCTCTTTCTCAAACCCTTTCCCTGCATGCCCATTAAGTCTGCAGAGCAAATCCTTATTAAACTGATAGCTATTATTCAAAACGGCTTATATTTCAGAGCAATTACTATTCCCCAGCCAACGAAATGCCCAATTAGTCTTTAATAAAAACATTACCTAGTACAAAGCCTAGCAGAGAAAGGTATTTACCAAATCCTTTATTGCCCAATTCATTTAACTTGGGTGATCTATGTGATATTTATACCAACTTTTTTCCCTAAAATACGACTTGCGGGTTGACCATATAAGAATGGTCTTGATTAACTCTCTTGTTATAAAGAGTACTAGTCTACAGCTGGGAAGGAAAATGCATTATTTCTTTTGTCCTCACATTATCCCTGTCAAGAACAGGAGAACTGGTCATCATTATTCTTTTAACATAGACGCAAATTGGAGCTACCGTCATGCAAATGTTCTCCCCCTGTCCCAACTCCTAAAGGCTTTCTCTCCACGATGTGGGAGTGCAGACAGGCAGGGATAGCTGTCTTCATGTGAGCATCAGCACAGGGAGTGACTGAGCGGCCACCTCTACCAGGGACAGTGCACACTACACAAACAGGATTGTACTGGGCTTCTTAAAATGTAATTATAATCAAGAGGGTTATTTTATAAACGCAATATCAAAGTGGGTGCTCTTAAATGGATTTACACGATTCCTCAAATCAGCATTTTGAGCTTCTTTGTGACTACCAGTTCCTCCTACCACAGAGCTGGCAGGGCCTCTTTCTCAAGAGTGTCCTGGTTAACTCTCCAAGTCCCACTTCTCTATCATTGTGTATTAGTATTAACATTTGTCCTTTTAAAATTTAATTTGCAGAGAACTCAGAATACTCCCTCCTTGAGGTATTCTATGCACAACTCTTTAGGTAAGAGAGATTTGCTCTGCTTGTTACAAATTCTAAGAAGGGCATTTGCCCACTGCATGTTGGGATAACCATGCTGCATTCCTCTCACTTTCACTGTTAGCCTTGAGCCTGTGAATGGCACTGCTATCTTGCTTTCTGGCTTGTGCTGCTCCCCCGCTTCCAACTGTCTTTGTGTGTATTTGCAGCACAACAGTGTCTGTGATCCTATCGTTCATTTAGAGCTCTCTGCATGGGGCAAGTGCTGTGTTTTTGAGACTGAAGTGTGGTGTTTTGAAACAGCATGGAACTGGGAACTGAAAGACCTGAGTTCAAATTTCAGGTTTGTTTTCCACCAGATATATGACTTTGAATAATTCCATTAATGTTTATGGTTCTCACTTCTAAAATCTCTAAAATAGGAACATTACCAACCTTGTAGAATTTTGTGATGATTAAGTGAGATACTCTGTGATATCCCTAATGCATCCATAGTCCATGCTTAGTACTATATTTCATTGATTTAGGCACCATTGATTATAAAACACACCATTATTGGTTGATAATATTTTGGGGGAGCAAGATTTAACATTAGGAAAAAAAAAAACATATACCGGAAGGTCCTGTGCATCTAAAAAAAGCTGGTGATTTGGAAAAGGGGATAAGAACAACAACAAGAGGACAGAAGGTTCCAAGGAAAAACTTTACTGAGTTATGCTTGGCCCAGCCCAAACCTTCAGATAGAAGACAGCTTAAAATTTATAATTCTTTTGAACAATGTCTTGGTTTCCCATGATTTCTGGCCTTATTAGATAGGACTATTTTAACTAGAAGTAAAAGAAAAGACTCAAGAGCTTTCAAGGATTGCTCACAAAGTCCAAGGTGAAATCCAATGGCCTAATACTGCTGCCCTGGTGTAGGACACCTGTGTGTGTGGCTCTTACCACCTCTGCTCCAGACACTGGGATGAAACCTCTGAGCTCTCTCCCTCGTGCATTTATTTGCTTTTTCTTGGTCCTGTGCAGGAGAGGTAGGATTAGTGCACGGACCTTTGGGTATAGGTTTATGGGGAAAGAAACAAGATAACTTCTTGGTCTTCTCTGTTTCAGGCCGCACATCCATCTCTAATCTAGACAAAGGAATTCCCTGGGAACACAGGGACAACATGGGCTTGGAGGCAGCCCACTGAGTGTACGACTTAAGGACCCTGGAGCCCGTTTCCTGACCTTCTTCAATGCCTTTCCACCTGCGACATTCGGAGTATTTGCATGAAGAAAAAGGCAGAATGTAGTGAATCAAAAAGAGTCAAATTAGGAATTTCAATGGCTGAAAGCAACAGAAACAAAATTTTTTAATTCAGAGGCCTCTAGGAGATCTGAGATAAATGCATGCTGTCCTTTAGCTTTCTCTTCCAGATCCACCTCTGCCACCACTCCAACAATGCTTCCCCTTATTCTGCTTCCTTTAAACATTCAAGGAAGTTTCAGGCTGTCCAAGACTCTAGGCATAATCTCTCTTCTAACCTCAGTAGAACAAATCATCTCAGGAGTTTGCCAAGAGAATCTTTGGGCTGAACATCCAGCAGATTGTTTATATTCATCTAAAATGCATACAACTATTTCCATCAAACCACGTACCATGAAGCAGCCTGTGGCTTCCCTCACCCGGGGGACCAAGGTCAAGGAAGGAGAAGAGGGTTGAGCGTCAGGGCCAGCAGCTGTTCATTCTTGCCTTAAGTTAGCAGTTCTCGAAGAACTTCGTGTCTCATGAAGAAAGATATCTAGTGGTTGTTGGGGTTTCATGCAAGGGGGATGGAAACAGGTAGGCATAGTGAAGAAAACAGACCAGAATGTATGGGCTTGGGCCCGGGCAGTGGGTTTCCCATCTTGAAGGTCAGCATGACACCGGAATAAGGCCTTTGCCTTTATAAGGCCAAATTCAACTAACTATATCTTGAAGCCAGGGGGATCCAAGGGTCACGAGATTCTTTGGGCAGAAACGAAATCATTTCCCTACCTTTTACTCTAAGCTCTGAAAACTTCCAGCTTGCTCACCAAACTGCTACATTTGTGTTTGCTGATGCAGAAGAATAGCACTTTCCTATAGCATACCACCAGATGGTAATTGGATTCTAATAATAGAACAAAATACAGAGAATTCCCACTGCTTGGCTGGGTTTTAACTGATGTGACAGCAGAGAGCCAGCTTATCCATGATGTGCCTGCATAGGGATTGAGCTTTGGGCATTTTGGCTGGTTAAGTTCTCTTAGAAACACCAGGTTTGGGGAGGAGTCACACAGTTACTGGTGGGGGTGTCCTAGGGGCTCCTGTCTCCCCTTTCTGGGTTGACCGTAGATGACTGTTGGTTCCTTATATCATCAGAGATCCCCAAAGGGGTTTGGGCTCCTGCGTTTGAAGCCAGCTCCCTCCCTTCTCTGCCATCGTCTGTGGGAGGCAGGCTTCTGGCACCAGGGCTTCAGCCTCAGGAAGGAGCCAGTTTCTCCTTCTGCCACCGTATCCTAAGCACACGGTGACACTCAGAAAGGCCTCTGCCAAAAAACATAAAATGCCCTGGATGGAACTGGTTATCCTTAGGGTCTTGACTCCAATTTTTGGAAAAATGGGAATTGTGTAACTTAGGTGTAAGACTATGCGACTTGGATCACATCTCGATTTATCTATTGCTGCCTAGAGGACAGTTTCTTAAGGAAGCTTCTCAGCACAGGCCAGTCATGAGAAACTTGGACTCCCCTGAAAAAATAGGGCCAGCTGATGAATGTAACCGCTGTGTTTCAGAGCTCATTTCTGGAAATAGGCCTGTGACAGCAACCACTAGATCAGGGCCTACCTACTGAAGAATTAGGACCACAAAGGCACTTAAGATAATCACCGATTTCTTGATGAATATAACAATATTAAGCACCAATATTTGCTGTAGGGGCCAAAAAACAAACAAACGAACAAACAAACAAGCACAATCAGGGCCTCAGGTCCTTGACCTAAAGGTAGCCACAACCTGAATCATAGGCTGAGCCTCAAAAATCACCTAGAACAGCCTCCTCTCTGTGTAGATGAGGAAAATAAAGATCGTGGAAATAAAGTGGCTAGTTGAAAGTTGTTGGGAACCTCCCTGCCTGGTATCAGAAGCTGTAACCCCCACCTAGGCTAAGGCTGAGGGAACAACCTTGGAACCGTAAGCCACCAAGGACACAAAAGCTTATCTCCCTGGCAGGAGCACTGCTTCTGCTCCTTTTACTTCACCCTGCCTGGTCCCCAATGCTTGGTCGGTTAACCAATGACGGGTAAGATTCCCCAGGGGGGGAATGACCTAAGACAGGCATGATCACATGGGAGGCCCCCAAGGAAAGGCTTTGGGGGCTACGGCAAAAGGGGGTGATGGACTCTCACCCCCCCCCGCCCCCCGCCGGCTTTTACAAAGCCCGAGTGCTCATTCCATCCACGGGAAAATCTCCTTATCTCTTGGCTGCCTTAGTTCCCCTTGCTCCACCTAAGCCTGAAACAGTGACAGAGTGGTGCAGCCCTGTGCTGGAAAGGGTGGGTTCCCCGGGTGATCAGGCCTAAGAAAGAATATGTAAAATCCTGTGAAACTTGCTTTGTTTAGAATGCTCTCATTTGAATGACAAGGGTTCAAAGAGGAAGTAAGTTTGTTCCTCAAAGTCTTTTATAGCTCTTTGACCCTGACTCAAAGTAGGCTCTGAGTTCCTTGTTATTTGATCCTTACTTCCCTGCAATGAGTAATGAGCTTTACCTGAATTCTTGTACAAATGAACCCAATAAAAAGCCTGCTGGGACAGGAGAACGCACGCCCTTCACCAGAGAGGGTGGCCAAAGCATCCTCCCCTTGAGAGGGTGGCCAAGGTGCTCTCCACTTGGAGAGTGGCCCCTCCATCCCTACTTCTCCACAGATAATTGCCTGTTTCTGTGTATGTTCATTTCTCATGTGTGGACGAGCCATTTGCAGTGTTCCGCGGTCACTGCCGGTCGGTGATTGTGCATCAGAAAGTCATGAAACTGAGTGTACAACAGTCAGGTTTGGCATCTAGAATACAACTCATGAATAATTATATTCCCAGTGCAAATCTAGACTATGTGTGTAGCTGGAATAAACGAGAAGGAAGAGGGATGTGAGAGTGGGGGGAGGGTCGGAACTCCAATGTCTTCATCTCTGATCTCTGGGTTAGTCACGTGAGGGACTGCAGAGGCCCCGCAGATGGTCTGGAGAACCAGAATGCAGACACTCACAGAGAAGGAGAGCAAACCCTACGTGTGTGGCCTTTACAACCTAGTTGAATCTGTGCATATGTAGGGAGATCGCTTTGGGCTGAGCAATGAGGGAAGGCTTCCTGGAGGTAGAAGCATTTGAACTAAACTTTGAAAGATGGTTATAATTCAGGTGAGGAGCAACAGTAGGACCAGCAGGCCTAGCCTGGGCCAAGAGGTGCAGTTCTGTATGTATGTAGAAGGACTATAGTTAGTATGAAGCTTGGCACCCTTGTAAATGTGGCTAGAGAGAGAGCTTAATGCCTGCGTTATTCAAGAAATACATGAAAAGTGCTCAGAGCATCCGGGGTCAATCACCAGCACCAAGAATGAGAAAGTCAGTTATCCGAGGCTGTGGTAGGAAGGACTCAAAAATGTCGCCTGTTACAAAGTTAAGTTTTGCCCTGAATCTGGGTGTTTATATGGATGCGAGTGTGTATGGAGATCCGTCTCTGTAGGAGATGAAAACATTTTGAAGACTGATATAATAATAGAATTTCTGTGTTGATTTTGGTGACCGAATATGAGCTGGAAGGAAATATCTGATGAAAAGTGAGGCTGGCACTCATGGAGTTAGATGTTCTTCAGGGCTCGGGTTAGTGAATACATTACTTGGGAAGTTACATATACAGATGTTTCCTGCCTCACACGACCTAATATGAGATGCTGGCTGCCTCCCCTGAACCATCCCAAAGATGTCACATAAACAAGTATGATGTATTTAATAACATGGGAAAAAAAGGTGAAAAGATCCCGGGGAGGCAGAGGTCTCAGTGTGTGTGTGTGTGTGGTGGGGGTGGGGGGTAGGAGGGGTGGGGGAAGTAAGTGTGAAGAAGGATAGAGGATCTGGCGTCAACTTTGGAAGCAGATTACAGAAAACTTTTCTAGTTGTATCCTGCTCAGTTTTACATTGCTAGGGGCAGAAAATTGCTTGCCAGGCAGAAAAACAGTTTTGCTGGCCCAGTACCAGCTAGAAACTTCAGGGTAACAACAGAGAAGAACCCTGGGTGGAGTGCAGATAATAAATCAGGGCACCTAGGTGGAGAGCAGATAATAAATTAGGGTAGCCCAAGGCCTGGATCCAGAGGCTCCCTCTTTCTCGGGCTCCTTGGCCCACAGTGTAGGAGTTAAGAGCATGGGTTCTAAAGCCAATGACCCAGATTTTAATCCTGTCTCCACCACACAGTGCTCTGTGACTTTGGGAAAGTCACTTACTTGTGCTCTTGGTTACGTCTATCTTTGTTTTCTCATCTCTAAAATGGATCTAATAATACTACACAACTCTTAGGATGGTTTAAAAGATGCAATCCATATAAAAGTACCTAAAACTGAACTGGGATATACTAAGTGCTCAAGAAATGTTAGCTGTTATTTTGGAAACTGGAAGAAGCTGCCTCAAGGGGCGGTGCTGCTTTTTGGGGAGTTTGGGAGTAAATAGGGAATGGTGCAGCCCCAAGGTATGGTCTTAACACACTATCTGTCCCCTAAACCAGCAGGAGAAGCAAAAACAAGAACACAAGCTTTTCCTCTTTCTTCCAGATGCCCACTGTCAGCCAAGGCTATTGATACTTCCAGGGTCGTACGAGTCCTGGAGGGAAGGAAACTCTGCACCTGCACTCTCAAGAAGAGCAACAAAGGGAAGTTGTATACTAGAGAATGCAGATTTAATAAGCCAGACAAAATCAGACTGAAAATAAACATAGGAAATATCCTCAATAGGATAAGGGAGGATTTTAGAATCATGAGGAGGGAACAATCTAAGAAAACCTGACTGAAGATGCTAGAAATGAAAAACATGATTGTTAAAACAAGGAACTCAGAGGTTCATTTCAATAATAGAATGGATGTAGCCATGAAGTGAACAAATAAAATAAATGAATAGGTCAAGAACTCTCCCGGAAGATTCTAAGACATATTAAAATAATTGAACCTATAAAAATAAAAGTTAAGAGAGATGGAGGATAAAAATAGAAGTTAACATCTGTAAGTTAGGAATCTCAGAAGAAGAGGATAAAAATAAGTGTAGTAAAGAAAATACTGAAAAATGGCAATAAAAAATGTGTCCAGAATTAAAGGAGGATGTGGTGGATTTGACAGTAACGTCCTCAAATTGTTCCATCTCCTGATAGCCACAGGCCTTTGGTGGCCCCCTCCACACTGATTCTAAGCTTGGCCAACTGGCATGCTTTAGCCAATGAGACAAGAGAAAATCGATGCAGACAGAGACTTTAACAGTGCTTCACACGGGGGGTGGTCATCTTTTGTTGCTTTTAGAAGAGCTACCGTGTGAACAAACCCAAGCTAGCCAGGCGAGTGATGGAAAACATGTGGCCCAGCTGATCCATTTTTCCAGCTGACATCCGGCAGAACCATTTAGCCGATTAACTGACTACAGAGGAACGAACCACTTGCAGAACCCAGCCCAAATTACCAACCTATTAAATAAAAATTAATAAAAGTTGGTGCTTTAAACAATTACGTTTTGATGTGTTTGTTATACAGCAATAGAAAGCCGATATAGAATATGTTAATAACTTAGAAAATGCTCATAGTGGGTTAGACAGGAGAAGTTTAAACACACATGCACGCACACCTGAAACAAGAACATAAAGGCAAAATTCTGAAATCGTTTGGAGGAAAAAAACGCAGATCATCTTCAAAGGAAAATGAAGCAGATTGACATCAGAATTTTCAAAAATTTTGGATATAACAAAATTGATAATATTTTTAAAGTATGAAAAAAGAGAACTGCAATCCAAAATTTCCTATCTAATCGTTAAAATATGAGGTTAAAATAAAGATATTCTCAGTCATACTAGACCCCAAAAGATTTAACATATAAAACCACGTGAGCCCTGGCTGGTGTGGCTCAGTGGATTGAATGCCGGCTGCAAACCAAAGGGTCACTGGTTTAATTCCCAGTCAGGGCATATGCCTGGGCTGCTGGCCAGGTCTCCCATAAGGAGTGTGCAAGATGCAACCACACTTCAATGTTTTTCTCCCTCTCTTTCTCCCTCCCTTCCCCTCTATAAAAAAATAAATAAGATATTTTAAAAAACTGCATGGAAATCATTAGAAGAATAATTTCAGCAGGAAGAGAAACGAAAACCAAAGGCAGTGGATACAAGAGTGAGAAAATAAAACTAAATTTAAATTCTGTCTGAATAAGCACTGGAGAACAGTAGAAAGAAAGGGGGAAGAAAGGGAAGGAGGGAAGAGTGGATATATTCTTAACAATCCACATGTAAAATTTTGATTAAACTTGAAGGCTCAAGCACAAAGTTTGGGCGACAGTAATATAATCCAGGGCAGGAAGTGAGCCTGAAACGGGTTCTAAGGAAGATCTTTCCAATATGCCTCAACATACTGAAAACAGCTGCACCAATTAAAAGGCAATTAAATGTGTAATAAATGGAAATGCTACAAAATCGTTCTGTAAAAAAGTCTAGATGGCAATTGCCTGAGTGGCCTGGCTGAGTGAGAAATGTGTGCCAAGATGAAGACTACTGTTTTTTTAAGCTGGTGTGCCCCTTTGCAACACCAATGAAGTACCTTTAAAAAAATGGCAACTCAGCCCTGGTGGCTCAGTTGGTTGGAGCATCGTCCCATATGCCAAAAGGTTGTGGGTTTGATTCCTGGTCAGGGCAAGTATGGGAGGCAACCGACAGAGCTCTCTTTCTCTCTCTCTCTCGCTCTCCCCACCTCCTTCTTTCTTCCTAAAATCAATAAACATATTCCAGATGAGGATTAAAAAAATAAAAAAGAAAAAGGAAAACCACAACTTAAAAACAGCTCTTTCGAGCGAGTAGAGTGGTGTGATTTCTACAGGCCCCAGGCATGGGAGAGAAAGGAATGCAAAGCATAGGAATGGGGGTGTGGTGGGGCGTGGAAGGCAGCAGTGAGAGCAAGACTGCTTGGCATTCTGTCTTGGCCTGGAGCCTGTGAATCTGAGCATTAAATGGTTTGAGGAGTAGGACAGAGGCAGCAGAACATAAAAATGATGTTTTGAACCAGTAAAATCAGCTAATCAACTAATAAGAAACTTTACAGACTGTAGCAGTCAGTATTCTCCCTTTTGGAGAAGTCCCATCCCATCTTTTCTGTCCGATTTCATCACTTCCATTGTCCAGGAAAAAGATGCTCAGGTTAAATCCTAATATTTCGACTATTTATCACCTAGTTTTATATTATGGGACTCTTGGATACCAGGTAGCAGAGCAAATTAGTAAGGGTTTAATCGGAGTAACAAAACCGCTATTCATTGTGGGATAAAGGGTTTATTATAGGAAGTAGACCTAACATAACTGTGGTAGAGTACGGAGAGGCGAAGGTCCAGGAAGAAGTTGGAGAATTGGAAAAAGAGTCAATATCCAGTCTGTATGAAACAGCAAGTGCATCTGGCCTCCAAAATGGGACTTAGCAAAGGAGAAGGCCATGGGAGGTCTGTGGGCAGCTCTGCCTCTGTGGGTCTCCCAGACACTGTCTGGGGGAGACCTGGAGTTGTCCTTGTCAACAGGATCAACAGGAAGAAGAGCTGGGCATGGAGGGGAACGAGCTGGAATTCACCGGCACCTTTGCAATTTTTAGTCACCGCCTCTAATCTTGGCCTTCAGCAAGTAACGGCTGCTGCTTCACTTCTGCCCTCCAAATCCCATGCCAGTTCCTCTTCCGGCCAACTCTCAGCCAGAGCCATGTAAGGAAGGGTTTCAGCAGACAACCTAATGGAACTGGTGCAGGACAAAATACACCCCAGGGAGAATAGTGATGACTAGAACGATCCAGTTTGAGCTGAGATTTCAGGCTAGCGTGCAGGGTGGGTGAAGTTAAGAGAAGGAAATGGGGATCAAGATACTGGAGGGGCATGTCATGGAAAAGTGGGGTGACCTGAACAAGTACATTTCTGGGAAGATAAAACTGACTTTATTTTACTATAGGTCTGAAGCAATGTTCATTTTAAGCACTCAGTTGTGTTGACTTGAAGGGGGGCCTGGTTCCTAGATATTAAAAGGCTTCTCACCTGTTAGAACATCTTGTAACCTGGCGCATGTAACCAGGACTACTCTCTGCCAAAGTACCAGGACAGGGCGAACACAACAGGTTGGCTGGAGCCACCCAAATTCAAGTATCTCTCAATGACAGAGACATTTTCTCTACCTCAAGTTTTAGAAGGACAATATAAGGAGGTGCTTGCAAGGGGCTCGATTACACTATGAATTAATTTTGTACAAGTTGGTAAGTAGGAAAGACTTGTAAATACATAAAATAAGCACTCTACAAATAAAACTATGTGCTCATCAGCTACCATTCTTTCTAACTCAAGCATTAGCTACTAACTCAGGTTATTATAGCAACTTAGGTATGAGTATACACTTGCCCAGGAAAGGATAAGAAAACGTTTTTGTAGGGGTTACCTGGACCCTACAGATAGTCATTAGAATGACTAACCCACACGAGGGCAGGTTTACGATTACAAATTCTCACAGGAAATATTTTGCAAAATTTCTAACCAGAATCCATGTCCAGATAGGCCAGCTTCCTTGACTCCTTTTGCTGGTGAGATGATTTCTCTTCTTTATTGTGTCTTTTCTCCAGGGTGTAGGCCTTTGAGGGACCTAGATTTATGTGGCGCCTCCTACTCCCTTCTTTGCCTGGGCCTCCGGCTTTGTCTCCTTTCCCAGCACTGCCATTAAAACCCAGGTATCTTAGTTCCCGCAGCAGGGCACTCATTCCTGTTTTGGCTCACATCTCTGCTTGCAGTGCCCTCTTGGAACTTCCCTACTTTTTTCGAAATTCAGCCATGCATTCAAAAACTACTTGCTATGCGTTAGGATGTATTTCTGGGGGCTTTCATGAGTTGGTTGGTGGTTTTAGAATTCCAGATTTCTAGAGAATGAAGTTGCCAAGATGATCACTGAAATTTCTTCTGGCGAACACTGTGCCATTACACACTGGAGCACTGTCCTCCTGGAATTCTAAATCCTATCCAGAATCTGGGATGAACACCTCTGGGCAAGAGAGGATTCCTCCTGTGTTCTCTGCTTAGAGTGTGGGGAGAGGGGTGGCCTCATCCCATTATCTTACATGCATTCAATTGTCAGGGTTTTTTGAAATAGTGAAAGATAGCTTTTGTTCTTGAGCTTTCATTCTTTGAGTTTATTGATAGTGAGAATCCTAATCATTACCAATTTCTTTGAAGGCAGAGGACCAACTAGCTCTTGGTTTAGATGTCTTAGTGCTCATTTGTGGTTTTGAAGTTCCAAGTTAATGATCTGTTGAGTAATAGAGATAAGCTCCTGGGAATTCCTGGATCTAGCAAACCATCTGCTCTTCTTTCCGGGTGCACGGAAGATAATCCAAGCCCACAAGCCAATGTGCATTTTTCGGTTAATAACCAGTCAGTGCTGAAGAAACAGGATCAAAAAATAAACTTTTTTTTTTTATTCATTGAAATGAGGGCTTGAATTGTTTTTTCTTTAAATTTATTCAGATGCTTCTTCTATGAAAATAATAAGCATTTCTTATCTGAGAAAGAGTATAGAAGTAGAAACAAAATTTACTCATTCAATAAATTTTTTTCTGTGTGCATCTTCTCTGCCTGTATCAGGCATGAAAAGGAAAGACCTGGTGAAACAGTTAGAAGATCAAAGGAGACTGGCAGATAAAGGGCTGCTCTGGACCTATGTTTGCTAATCGGAGTAATGGGGTTCAAATTAGGGACTGAGTATCCCCAGTGAATGCACTCTTGCAGGTGTGCATTACCGAATACTTGAGCCAGGTGGGTGGGGTTGTGGAGAGAGGGAAAATATGTTTCCCAGAAGAATGTCCTATTGAAAACCCAATGCAACAGTCAGAAGTACCTAAGATCAGATGATATGTGAAATAGAGGTCGTGATTCTACTTATTCTAGGACAGCATCAGTAAACCAAGTCTTCATGAGATAGAAAATAAATACAAAGAAAGATCATGAGTACCATTATGTACTTTTAAGTATGTGCAACTCTATTTCTTTTATCATTTTACATTCTTTTACACTCCACTTGATTGGTGGGTAGGTGTAGGCTTCTTGGTTTCCCTCAGGCTCTGACAGCGTGTATCCCCTCCCATCCCAATGCCACCATCCATTCTCTTTCTTAGCTCCCTCACCTTTGCTTGGCGTTCAACCAATGGTAGTTATTATCACAAAAGTTTTAAGGACGGCCCTTTCATACTGAAACTTTCTATGTTCTCTCTCCTAAGAAAGGTGTACTTGTAAGGGCAGCGAGAGATTAAGCAAAGTTGATAGAGTATAGTCTTCATGAGGCCAGAGACAGTATCTATTTTGTTCATTGCTGTATCTCTAGGACCTTATTTTCCAGTGTCTTGAAAGTAGTGGGTGCTTAATAATTGTTGACCAAATGAATAAATGGGTGAGTGGGTGGCTGAGGAAAGGCGAAGAGCTGTAGGAAAGTCTGTTACAGAGAAGTTTATGGGGAGTCCCTGCCAGGTGTAATGTCTCCACCCAAGAGGGATCTTTAGAGATAAACAGCTTTCGTAGGCCATTTGGATGGCTATGGATCTACTGGCTCCTAAAGACCAGTGAAGTTCTTTCAGGTTCCTGATACCTGAAAGCAGATGGACATAGAACCACAATGATAAAGAAAAACAGGGAGGTAGTGCTGGCAAGAAGTTAAAAAAAAGTGTAAGGAAGAACATCAATGCATCCTCCTGCAATGTCATCAGCCTCACCAGTGGTTTGGCGGCAGCAACACCACCACCAGGCAAATGGACTGAAAGTTCATACACCGAATTGTCCTGCTGCAGACTGCAGAAAGGAAAAGTGACTGACACTGCAGTCTACTTCTGGAAGCTCAGAGAGCCCTTCTGTGGTTCTACTTGACATGGACCACAAACTCACAACTAATAGCTGTGTCTGCATTTCCCCTTCCCCTTATCTTTTAAGAGATATTGTCAACCTTCCTTTCCAAGATCCTAATTAAATAATAAGTTGGTTGTGGACAAAATTGATAACCAATAAATAAATATAACTTACATGAACAAAAAAACTGTATAAATAAAACAAATATCAAAAGAGACAAAAATATAACTACATATAGTTTTGTATCCACACAAACTGAAGTACTTTCCAAGGGCAGAGGTGGGAGAAATGGGTGGCTTGGAGAGAGGGGGATGGGGAGGAAAGAAGGAACTCTGGTAAAGTAGGAGTTAGGAAACCCAGCAATGACTAAAACTTGCCTAATCATAAAATTCCTTTAAGCTGGGCTCTTCAAAATATCCCCATTAATTAAGATAAAGCGCCCACAGATGTTCAACCAGTTTAAGGAGTTGAATTAGCAGAACATCTAAATGTCCCCATTATGAAAAGAGATACTCTCTCATTCAGAAGCAATAATGGGCTGTTTCCCATTGATTGATTCTACTGGGAGCGAGACTAGGGAACTTCAGTAATATTTTTTCCTCTGTGATATTGCAATGGTAAAGTTAAAAGTTAAAATGACTGAGGTAATTTTTGTGTTGACTTTCTACAAATTCTCACTCCCACAAATTCCTCACTTCACTGCAGTCTGACTTATTTTCCCCAGATCCATCACCAATGTTAAGATACACTAAACTATTTTAAGATCATCATGACCCTAACTTTTACCAAATACATAAAAACACAGCTGTATTTTTGAATGTTTCTGCAGAATTTGACAATACTCACTTAAACTCTTCCTGTCTTGGCATTCTCAAACCACTTTGCTTGACACCTAAAATCATGTCCAGGAGGATCCTTTTCCTTTGCTGACCCTTCAGTGTTGCTGCTCCCTGCCGCCGTCCTTGGCCTTCTCACTGTGCCCAGGTGACCTCATCTGTTCTCGTGGAGTCAACCGTCTCTAGGTTTGGAGGCTCCCCCCACCTTTATCATCATAAACCCAATGGTTGTATGGGCATTTTCAACTCACATTTAAGATGTCTAAAAATGCACTATCATCTTCCTAGCTGATTCTCATTCCAGTGTCCACCCTTCCACCTTCTGCAGGGCCGACATGAGTGCTAGCTACCTGCTCAGAGACCAGTGCTGGTTGCCAGTCTTGGACCTCAGGCCTGGGAATATATGAATATCAGCATGGGCCAGGAATTTTCTGGGGCAGCCCCAATTTAATTTTTTAATTCAGATGATTAATTAAGCTATTTAATACAATTAACACTCATGCTATTGTAGCATACGAACAAATTCCTAAACAACAAAAAGAAATTCTTTCTTAGGCCATGGGGCCCAATTTTGGTTTGGAAAATTATTATCCTGTATATACAGTAAATTAAAGTATAATATAAATTGACATTGTGATTCATATAACTGCTCTTTATGCACTTGATTAGTGTGAATCAATTCCCTGGATACCTGTACAAAGAAATTTAGTTGCTAACTTTTCAAGTCTGATGCTCTGACTTTTTAGAGTGCTCAGCACTGTGAAATCACTTCTGAAAGCCTAGCTTAAGCTGGTAGTATATAGTGACAATTTATTGAGCTAGTGTGGGTCAGGCTCTGTTGTAGCCCCTTTGCAGTTATTACTTTAATTCTATAATGACCCTACCAAATACCTTACCCCTTTCATACAGATGATGAAACTGGTACTTAAGCCAGTGGTGTGTTGGAGTCAGCTTTTATGGGCTATGAGAGCCATTCGTATAAATATCTTTCTAACCTTGCATTCAGTGATGTCACATTGGTAGCTTAAAATCAGCCATGGTGGGAGTATTTGCACCACAAAAATTGGCACATGTGACAAATCGAGGCCTTATTTATTTATTGTAAAAGCATGTTATTAACAATTTACCAGTACACTACAATTTACCGCTAATAACCAGCCGAGCCATGATTCAAACTCTGACCTGTCAGTCTCCAAACTCTTGCTCTGTCTCCCAGTATTAGAAGTCACCAGCTGAGCCCTGACTGGTGTGACTCAGTGGATTGGGCACCATCCTGCAAACTGAAAGGTCGCTAGTTTGATTCCCAGTCAGGGCACATGCCTGGATTGTGGGCCAGGTCCCTGGCTGGGGAGCATGTTAGAGACAGTTGATCAATGTTTCTTTCCATCTCTTTCTCTTTCTCTTCCCCTCTCTCTAAAAATAAATAAATAAAATCTTACAAAGAAAAAGTCACCAGCTGAGGTAAGTATCCAGTGCTCTCCTAAAGCTCTGATGCTCTCTTTCTAGAAGATGTCCCCCTTCCCTAACTAAATTCTGCTAACTCAAAATAGGAAGTGCAGTTCAGCCAGGGGCTATCCCGAATTCTCTTTATTCTGTTTCAACTCCTGCCAGAAAGGAAAGTCAAATAACCAAACTGTTAGAGAAAAACCAAAGAGACAGAGACAACTTGGCTCCTGCTTGTTCAGTGTCCGTGAATAAGTGCAACAAAGGAGGAACTGAATAAACCATTAGTTCTCAAACGCTTTGAGGAACCCCACTGGAGAGCTCTTCACTTGGCAGGGAGAAGAAGGACCTCATGGAAGCCTTAATCAACACCATCTAATTAAGGTGATGGAGTTTAATCTCTGGGCCAAGCGTCCATCTGCTTCCCATTTCCAATCATTTAGCACACATTAGAAGTGAGCACAACATAAACTCAGAGCAACCTCAGCGATGCATTACATTTCCAAGATAGGAGCAAGACAGGAATCAAACTTCTAAGAAGATAACAGAATGGACCTAATGCCCTGATAGAATCTGGCATGGACATGGAGTTTGATATTGAGAAAGTGACCTTTAATAAATAATTCAATTTTTAATGACACTGGACTCTCCTCTGGCTAAGACGATATAGCAATCCCAAGGCAATATTTAATAGCCTCGCACATTCATTTTGCATGTATTTTACAGTCTTTCGCTTTGTATGTTGGTTCCGTCTTTGGTTTTAAATGGAAAATTCTTTGAGGATAGAGATCATATCTATTCAGTCCTGAAAATAATAAGTTGTGTGCTTTTTGCACAATAAATAAGTTCTAACTGTGAGTTGCCTGTGCTTTGCTCTTTCTTACTCTGCTTAAAGTAAGTGAGTGGGAGTAGTAAGAGTGGGGCTGGCAATAGCATGGGGCAATGTCCTCACACTCAGCACAGAAACCACCATCTGCCCCTTCTCGGTCAATAAAGTTTGTGTGCAATTGCCTGCTCAGGAACAACCAGGCCAAAATGCAAGTCTTGAAAGAAAGCAGAGGAAGCCTCTCTCCCCAAAAAACTTAGGAATTGTGGTCCAGGGGAAGCACTTGCCCTTTGAGGACTAGCAGTAATGCATTAAACATTAATGACAGCACAGTGAAGATGTTGGAAGGACTAGATTCCAACCTGGAGGTTCTGGGGAAGAGGCTACTAATCATTCATGTTGTTGGCGGGATTCGGTGCCTAGCAGCTGTAGGCCTGAGGTCTCCATTTCCTCACTGCTGTCATTCTCTGCTTCTCACATGTACCCTTCCTCTTCCAAGCAGCATTGGGTCATTGAGTCCTCGTGCTTCATTCTCTTTGACGTGTCTTTCTGCTACCAGCTGGAGAAAACTCTGCTTTTAAAGGGCTCAGATGGCTAGATTGGGCCCACCCTTTCTGATTAGTAATCTTAATCACATCTGCAGGATCCCTTTGCTGTATAACGGAGTGTAACTGCATGCATGGTATCTCATCACAGTCACAGGTTACCCCCATACACGTGGTGGGAGCTTATACAAGGCCAAGGGTCACTGGGGTCATTCTCAGAATTCTGCCTCCCTTAGGCAGGTCATTGGTGGGATTGCTCACCTAAGCAACTTGGAAGAGGTAAGAGGTGTGACCTTAGACGTGTCCCATGTAATGGACTGAAGCATGGTCAGTGACTCAAGCCTAAGAGAAGTCAAGGCAGCGGTGGGACCAAACTTGGGGACAACAACTGGACTTTTTCTGTGGTGTGTTTGTGGGTGGGAGAGGCACTGTGAGCAAGGAAAGTAGTGGGAGGGAGAGATGTCACAAGGGGAAGGAGGTGGGGAGTTATCTGTTACTACAGGTGCTTTGAACAAATAGCCCAATGGGTCTACAAAGAATACTTCCTTTCTTGGGGCAAGCAGAGCTCCAGCAGTTACCCTTCTAGTCCAAATATTCAAGAGCATCCCCATACTCTGCAGTCTGGCTTTCAAATCCTTCCCTTTACAGGCTCCCAGTTATATCCCAGCTGTGTTTCTTATAAATTCTTCTAACACATTTTCTGCTGGAGTTTTAGTGGAACTGGTACAATACTGGCCTGAAGGCAACCAATGTTTCTCTAAAGAATCACCATTGGTGCTGTTATCCTGGTGAATTTACATTGATCTGGGGTCTACCCCCAGTCTTTGGCTCACAAACTTGATTTTGCCAGCACTTCAAATGCAGACCACTCCCAGGCTGGTGCTCAGATGGACACTAAGAATATTTGCTGCCTATGTTTCCCTTGCTGCATGTACTGACCTTAGCTTCTCCTCCACTGGCTAACCTCTGTTATTATGCCTGGAGTTTCCAGAGCCTCAACTTTAGCATAGGAGGCACTCCTTGCTGGGCCCCTGTGAATGCTCTCCTTTTCCAACAACTAGCAGACCAGCTACTAGTTAGTAGGGCTCAGTACAAAACAAAAGTGAGGGCTCTTGTTAAAAAATAATTAAGAATTTCAAGGCGGTGACTGCAGAGTACTGAAATGAGTGTGGGGTCCTGTGTCACTGCATAGCTCAATGCTTAATGAGCTCCCTTCGGTTGTAGGGCCTCCCCGTTCTTCCCACCCTTACTCCTGCTTCTGTCCATGTGGGAAGTCCTCCGAAACTGCTTTGAATGACAAGCAAGGATCTCAGATAGGTACTGAAATGATAATATATGAAGCTCTTGAAAGTTCTCTAAATCCAGAAACACTGCATTGAGAGAAAGTCTTTGGCATAATGCCTGCTATGGAACTGATAACAAATACGTCTAGTACTTTACATAGAAAATGGCAACTTGATAAAGGAAAAATCACCCAGACATCGAAATATAGAATACTGATAAGCAAGATCATGGAAGCAGCAAATAGTGTAGAAGGAGAGAGACTGCTTTTTGGACCTGCAATATCGTCTTGGGAAAGAGGAGAGAGGGAAAGAAAAGAAAGAAAGAAATAAAAATAAAAAACAATCTGTACTGAGCAAATATTGAGGCTTTTAAGTTTTGGAGGCCTGCTTTTTCCAAGAGTGCCAAAGCCTTCCTCAAAAGCACCCTGGAGTAGGGTTGGCACAGTGGGTCTGGGGTGGAGGAGCAGGAGAGGGGTGGGAAGGGGAACTGTCTTTAAAACAACAGCCTCCTAATGAACTTGGATAATTGGCAAGGCTGCACTGCCTCTGCGTTGGCCGGAGGCGCAGTGAGAATTACGAAATGGCCTGGCCGCTGGCAGATGAATGGGGATTGCCTCCGCCATCTGTCTTGCAAATGATCCTGTAGGTGCAGCTATTACTTCAGTCAGACACCGGCAGGCAGGCAATTGTTCACAGCCTCTGTAAAGAATAGGGGCTGTCAAGGGTTTGGTGAATGTTATGACTTCCCACAGGCCCGTTTTCAGCTTGTCTGAGTCATTAAAACGTGGAGGGGACACAGGGCCTGTGACTGACCCAGACTTTTAATGTCCTTTCCCCTCACCTCGGCCACTCCACCCCTCTCTCCATTTTTTCCTCCTTGTCGCCCCTCATCCCAGGCTTCTTCTGCTCACCCCTTTCTCCTCCTTTTACTTTCTCCACTTCCCACAAAACTACACAAATATCTTGGGAGAAAATTTATTGTTGCCTCAGGAGGGCTGGTGTGTTGAGGTAGAACGTGTAAAGAGGCAAACTTAAAACCACTGCCACTCGACATAAGGTCCGCTCTGGAATCCTGGTGGATTTTCCCAGGGAAGGAGAGATACAAAGGGGAGTTAAAAATGCAGAGAAGAGATGCCAAAAAATAAAAAAGGACACACACCATTCAATACTGTGTGAATTCTGGCTAACAGATTGGCCAGAAGATAAGAAAAACTAGCTAGAAGATGTGGAATCTCATCAATATCCCCGGGAAGTGGGTGTGAACTTGAGCCCACGAAACAGCTTCCTTTAGTTTGATCAGTGTGCTCATTTGTCAGCATTTTACGGACCAATCTGAGTGACACGATTCGGCCCACACCTGGTTTGATGTGACGGATGGATTTGAAGCTCCACACGTGGTGCTCACCTCCGCACTGCAAAGCACCTCCTGGCACGGACTCAGAGCTGCGCAGGGAGAGCCTAACTCTCTCACCTCCCATTTGCAGCAGGAAATGGTTTTGAAAGGATAGCACCTTGAGAATCAAGTTCAAATGTGGGATCAAACGATTGCTCTTGGAGCCTGGTAAATATGGCAAGAAAACTAGGACTTGCTGTCTCCCTCCATCCTGACTTTGCTTATATTCTTATATTCTTCCTTTTCAACTCTTCCTCCTCTTCCTCTTCCCTTCCCCGTCTCTCCACCCCTCCCACCATCCTGTTCTGAAGAAATGCTTAAGACAAAGCAAAATAAAGAATTCTCTCCTCAGTTGCTTCTGAAGCAGATGCCATACATTAAAATCACTGTATCTCATTAGACAATGTAATTTAAGTTTCCTCACTTCAACTTTGCCAAGCAGAGAATCTGAGTACTGTATGTCAAGTATTGTTGAAATGTCTGTTTTACTCACAGTCAATCAACTGGAAGTGTTTTCTACTAAGATTTTGGTGGCATAAAAACTTGGGGATCATTTTTTATTCTGCACTGAGATTCGAGCTCAAAGGTATTTCTAACAAGGCATGGCATGTCCAGTGGCTTCCTGTCTAATGTCCTATCATTTGAATGACCATGAGGTTTATCATGAAGCCAGGCACCTTGGAGAGAGAAAGGATGAAAGTTTCTATTCATGATTTATACCAGGACAACAGATAGAAACCTGGACTGTCCTGGACAAGCCTGGGTGCACAGTGCCCCTCCTCATCATGGGAAGGCTGAACAAGAGGAGTATTTTATTGTTAGCAAGGGTAATTATCTCCTCTGAGCACCCAAAGCCCTAGCTGAACTTGTGATCCACTTGGAATTTAGTATATTCTACCTTAAAATTTTATTTCTCTTTGTATGTATTTGTCCTGGAGGTTGGGGTCTGAAATGCTATTTCTACCCTCCAGGAGAGATCCAGAAATCTCAATATGCTTGTTAACGATGACCAAGTTTGATCTGAGAGGAGCTATTGGTTCTCTCTGGTTTCGGAGGGACGTGCCCATCCCCACTCCATTGTAGGAGATCCCTCCTGAGAGTTTATACATCACCTTGGAGGTTAAGGGCTGGATTAATGTCCTATTGCTTCTGTAAGACATTACCACAGATTTAGTGGCTTAAGCCAACACAGATTTGTTATTTGTAGTTCTGAAAATTAGAAGTCCTCTAATCAAGGTTTTGGTAAGGCTGAGTTCCTTCTGGAAGCTCTAGAGCAGAATCTGTTTCCTTATCTTTTCTAGCTTCTAGAGGCTGCCTGCTTTCCTTGGTCTGGGCCCCTTTTACCATCTTCAAAGCCAGTAGTTGAGCATTTTTCAATTTCTGTCTCTGCATTCATCATCATATTGCTTTTTCAGACTCTAACCCAGTTGTCTCTTTGATTACCTTGGGCTCACCTGAATACCCAGTACAATCTCCTTATATCAGTATACTTAATCACATCTGTAAACCCCTTTTGCCATGCAAGGTAACATATTGCCAGGTCCTAAGGACTGGGACATGCTCACCATTGGGGGGCGTTATTCAGCCTACCACAAAGACCCTCTCAAGTCAGACTTGGAGGTTGTTTCATTGTTATCCAAATGTCACAGCCATCATTAATGTTCCTCATAGGTCTGTCTTCAGTCCTCCTGAACAAAAGAAATACATTCCTTGTTGGGTAGCTGCAGGAAGTGAACTCCAGCATATGGGGTAGGCTACAGAAGTGCCTTTGACTTGGTCAAAGAAGCGAAGAGAAATTCTCTTCCAGGGGACTTAGACACTTACCTGCTGAGACTGAGTACATACACTCCAGGTCTCTTCTGGCTCTTGGTTGGTACACCTGGGTACATCTACATGCATGGTCAACATACATACTTCCCCTGAGAAGGGCCTAGGAGGAAACTTCAGAAAACAGTAGGGATACCTGGAATGTAAGAGTTCATCACCAGCACGCTCTCCCCAGGCCTAAGCCTCCTTAGGACGGAGCAGAATTGCTCCTCCTACTCTCTGCCCTAGCCTGGCACCCAACTCCACCTGACTTGACAAGAAGTACCAGCTGTGCTGTTGCCATCTTTATTTCAGAATAAAAAGAGTTACCACACTCCCCACAACCACTGCCACAGAGTTTCACTGGTCAAGACTGTTGATGTCACTTCTGTCTTAGGCTGTCATTCTTGCCTGCTCTTCTAGGGATGTCATGAGCTCACTTTCTTTGTTCTTCATGACCAGTTAGGGGCTTATCATGGCCCCTGAGGATGCAGTGGCAGAGCTCACAGCTGCCTACAGTTTCAAAAGTCTTTCAGCTATGTTGTTGTGGAAAGATGTCAGCTTTCTCGCAGCTAAACATACATACCACAGCCACCACAATAAAGCTAACATGTGGTTATATGCCCGCAGTATGCAAATCACCATGCAAAATACTTTATATGTACTATTTCATTTAATCTTTAAAATAGCCCCGTGAGAGGAATATTATGTTAGAAAATATGCATACACACGCATATGTGCATAAAGGCGTATGCACACTTCTTGGCAGAGTGTCAGTCACAGAAAAAAGTATTCAAGGATTAAATAAATGGACTAAAAAGAAGTTTTCTTTTTCTTCAAAGAAAAAGAGAAGTACTTTAGGTTGGTCTTTTCCTGAATGGGGGAGGACATGATAAAACATTACAGTAACATACTGTATTTATGTGTGCTCTGAATTGAACATTTGTGTGCCTCTGCCTTTACTGAATCTGTGTGTTGAAACCTAATCCCCAGTGTGATGGTATTTGGGGGTGGAGCCTTCAGGAGGTAATTAAGATTAGGTTAGGTCCTGAGGGTCAGGCCCTCATGATGGAATTAATAGCCTTATAAAAAGAGGAAGAGATAGGCAAGCTCTCTTGAGGATACGGCAAGAAGGTAGCCTTCTACAAGCCAGGAAGAGGGCCTCACCAAAAAAAAAACCTGCACCGGCACTTATTATGGCGGCCCAAGCTGTCTGAGAGAATGTATTCATTCTATACATGAACACATTGTTGTGTGTTTACTAATGTGTGCTCTTAGATATGCAGACATAATTGAGATTCAGTCTTGGTGTTCTGGGAGCTCCCTGTCCAGCAAGAAAGGCACATCATATCTATAATGTACAGCAGAATGTGTCAGAGTAGAAAAGAAAAAAAAAGGCAATGGGCATGCATAGGAAAAAATGGCTAGTTACTTTAGCCTGGTGAAAAAATGGGGGAAATTTTGGGGAAAAAGATATTGAATGCAGCTCTGCAAGGTAGACGGGATTTAAAGGGGTCTGTTGGGGATGGAAGTCCAGGCCTAGCATCCAGTGTGACCAAGGCATGGAGGTTAGAAACACAGTGGCCTCATGTCATGGCCTCATGACTGAGCTACCGCATGTGGAAAGTGAGGAGCAGGCTGGAAAAATGGCTGCAGTTAGATCCCATAGGACCTTGCTTGCCAGATTGTGGAATTCAGATTTTATTTTACAGATAATGAGTATGCCCTAGAAAGTTTTGAGCAGAAAAGTGACATAAATGGGGGCTTGGAAATTGGTAGTCAATGGACAGATGTTACCTATTGATGTGTTTTGTTTGGTTCAAATGGTATGTTTTACATTAAAAAAAAAATCTATTCCTTGTTTCTCTTTTATAAAGCTGAAGAACCTGGAAGCATTGGCCTGCTTTTTATATGGACACAATGATTGAAACTGCATAGAAATTTCAGTTAGCCACAGTCCACAGCCCTCCTTATTGCCTGTTATAAATCTATTTCTTTCTATGTTATTGGCTGCTTGGCTTCTGCTGGCATGAGAATTTGTGAGCTCTGACATAAATGATCAAATCTTCCTTTCTAAAGATGAATCTGACAGGACTTACAGGTGAGTTTGGCTAGGTGAGGCAGGAAAAGGCTATTGTAACCTCTAATCTGTGCTGCAGCCCTCAATTCATTTTTGGTTGTATTTGATTTAGATGTTTGCCTTTCCCAACAGAGTAGAAAGTAGAACTATTTGAGACTGGCTATGAATTATCTTATTGTCCCTCTTGCCTAGGAATATCCCTGCAACAGTGTGGGTAAAACACATTGCATACAGACTATTGATAAATGTTGACCAGTTTGAGTAGTTCAGGCAGATATGGGTGAAGGTTGAACTTGGTCAGTGGTAGTGAGGGGAAAACACACGTAGCAATGCCTGTGTATACAAATGTAGTTGACAGACTTCCACTACTTGAATGGATCATATTAATACAGATTATTAACTATCCTAATGTGCTTTTCCAATCACATTCTATCCCTGCACAATTCTATGGTATTCACTATTATTATTTCTACTTTATAATTGTAAAAAGGAAGAAAAATTGAAGAGACCTGGATTTTAAGCTTGCAAAGAATCTTAAGAGAAGGAAAATAGTCTTGTGAGGACAGAAGATGAATTCAGATTTGAGCCTCTTGAGCTATGTGAAAATTTCCAGCAGGAAGTCAGAAATTCACTTCCGGAATTTAGGAAAAAGGTCAAGGTTAGAGTAGTATTATTGCACAAAAGTGAAAAAAGAAAATCAGTTTGTGGAAGGAATCCACTGGCTTTGAAAAAGTATAGACAGAGAAGAGGGGAAGGACAGAAGTTTGGGAAAAATATGCTCTTAGAGTTTGGGAAGGAGGCAAATGAGAAAGTGAGAAACTCCAGGGCTACTGCAGAGAAAGGGGAATTTTGGTTGGGACATCCCTGAGGGAGCTATCATGGCAGGGTGATGGAGAGGAAAACAGGCTTGTAAGGGCTAGTGAGTCAAGACCACTCTTTCATGGAGTTTGTTGTGCAGGGATGGCGAGAAGGTTGTATCCTAAGGGGTAGTGAGAGCAAGGAAAAGTTCCTAACAGACTTCATAGCAGAGGAGGGAGACTTGTATCCTCTGGCTGGAGGAAAAGTGGAGATGAAGAGACTAAAGACGGAAGAAATTGAGGTCATTGTTGATGAAGAAATGCTCTTGAAAAAGCAGAAGAAGGTGGGCTGTACAAGAAGGGGAAGGTGTTAAGGTTGGGGGTGTAAGAGAGGCCAAAGAGCTTAGAGAAGGAGCTGGGGGAAGTAAAACTGTTTCAAGTAGGATAGAACTGATCTTAGGGAAGCTGGAAATTAGATCATTTGCCAGAAGTAAGGGATTTACCAAAAGAGACTTGGGGAGAATGGTGAAGGTTTGGAGCAGATGCTGGGCCAAATTGTCTACAATGACATGTCAGGTCCGGCCCAGGAAGGAGAGAGAAACCATGCCAGTTATTGGAACAAGAAAAATTTCACATAAATCATTGTTAATTAGTGAGAAGTAATTAACCACTAAGGGGTTCAGAAGCAGCAGGTGCAATGTTCACAGTCTAGCTTCAGTATCACGAAGCCGGGCAAAAAAGGGTGGGTTTTCAAACTGAGAAACAACGAACTGATAACTGGCATAGATGAATGAAAGGGTTGCCCAGTTCAGGAGATAAGGAATTTTACAGCTTAGAAAACCATTATTCCTTCTTTCTTTTCCAGATTCAGTTTCCCAGAGAAAAGGACGTACCTAAGAGCTGAGGGGAAGGCATCGCTGTGCTAGTTGGATGGGAGCGGTAGAAGGGCCTGCCAGTATCGAATATGAAACAGGAAAGTAAAAAGCAGAGTTTATTTATTTTGTTCATTTACTTTGGAAAACTAAGTGACTCTGGAAAACTGCTTTCTGCCTTCCAGAGGCTGAAGAAACTAAGAAGCAGGATCGGTGTGTGCAACAGTGGGGAGTGGTCACCAGGGGTGGGCGGCTGAAGACCAGCAGCACCTGAGTCTGGGGTGGGCGCTGAGTTGGGGGTGGGTGGGTACAGGCAATTTGAATGTTGATATTGACAATTTGCCTTCAAAAATGTGGTCTCAATTTATGCTCCCATTCAATAGTATTTGACTAACAAGAATCATCAAGCTTCTGAAGGCTACCTTTAAAAATTTTTGCATTTCTCTAACTATGAATGAGGCTCAATATATTTTCATATGTTTACCTATTCGGGCTTTTCCCTGTGAATTCCTGCGTGGCGGCTTTAAGTGGAGGACAGGTCCTCTTCTGTAATGGGAGTGTCTTAAGTATCGAGTAAATCCTAAGTCTCCATGCAACCTGGTGAACAACATAGACATGCTCCTGACCTCTCAGAGCTGAATGTGTTGTGGGTGAGACAATGAATTAGAAAACAAATGTATAAAAACATGTTTTGATAATTTCTGTGAAAGGGAAGAAGGGGTGCTGTGAGAGGGAACAGCAAGTGGAGACACGAAAATGGGGTTCTCTCCTTTAGGCGCAGTGGTCACGGAAGATCTTCCTGAGGAGACATTGGAGACTTGATACATGAGAAATGTCAGTCACGTGAAGAGCTTGGGTAAGAAGTACTCTTGGCATCGCAGAGAGCACATGCGAAGCTTTTCAGGTGCAAGAGAACCTGGCACGTTTGGAGAAGTAAAAGATGGCCTGGCCAGTTAAACACCGTGAGGGGCGAGTTGGGGTTCATTCACAGTCTTGACTGAATTCAGTGGGGGAGATCTCTACAGGCCTAAGGAGATCTGTGCACTATAGTCAGGGCTTTCTTTTCTTAGAGGAAAACTCTACGTGGAAATCTAGGTCAAGGGCTTTTGTGGGTTTGCATGTGGAGTGAAGGCTTAGAAGCTGACATCTTCTCTAGGCAAGGCAGCTACTGTGTCATTCCTCACAAAGAAGGACAGGTTTGAACGGCTTCTGAAAGTGGATTCAGTCCTTCTCCCTAATGATCCCTTCCTGTCACTCATACTCTGTAGGGATGATGTCTGTTAGATGTAGCCGTTGTCCCTCACGTGGCAACATCAGCCTCCTTCGGTCTTTCCTCCACTTTCATTCCGTAGGGGAGAGGAACTGGGTAAGGGGAAAAACAGAATAAGAACTCAAAGGAAGCCCAGTGTGGAGGACTGCGGCTCCCATTCCCTTCCTCTCTGTAGTGCCCTCAAGCCCTAACAGCTGGTGAGTAGAATGTGTGTGAGAGCCAGTGTGTACGTGTGCGCGTGCAAGTGAGTTTCACCCACCACGGAGAACCTGGTGGGGTTCAAGGAATGGGGGCATGAGTAAGGTAGCTTAGACCAACTCAGCATTAGGCATGATGGAAGACAGCTGTGCCTCCTTCCAGTCCTTTCTCTTGCTTTTGCCACAGGGAAAGGAGGCGAGGTGAGGCACCCCCAAAAAGGAGTACCGAGCTGGCTGTCCTGGTCTCCCCTCATTGGGATGGATGATAATGCCACTCCCAGTGAGTGGAGCTAAGGAGTGTCACATCTTTCCTGTGCCTCAACAAATGTCTGGATTGCATCCTTCTATCAGTATCCTGTCTCTCTGGAAGAACTCCAGGTAATCATCATTCCTTTTTACTCAGTGAATTCCCAAGACTTGGGCCATTTCTGTGACCCTTTCCATGTTAATCTTATGTTAGAGCAACCAGACACCATGAAGACCTGAATGTGCTTCCAGCCCCTGCACGTGGGAAGAGAACATCTGACTCCCCTATTTTGTCTGTTTTCATGGAGTCTTCTCCAAGTGGATGGAGACCAGCTTCTTCATCAGGATGTCAGAACTCTCAAGAGTAACCTGTAGTCTTGGGGTGAGCTGCTTCCAGGCCAACCTGCCCAGCACAGTGCCCTTCCTTCGCCCCAGAACACTCTGCACCTGTTCCCCTGGGGGTTGTCTCCAAGCCCAGCTGTCTCCTGCCCTGAGCAGTTTGGGGCTGTCTCTTACTGCTACTGCCCTTGTTCCACTTGCTGTAGTGGCGAGTGGCATCAGACTCTGTGGAAGATTCTTTTTCTTGGGAGAGGAGGAGACAGGTGATGACTCCATCTATACTACAGGGTCAGACCTGTAGGGGAAGAGAGGGTGGCAGATAAAGGAATCCCTAGGTCTTGGGTGGGGACAGTTGAAGACCAAGGTTACAGTGAGCAATCCACTCCTCTTCAGCACCTTGTACTTCCCAGAGCTCTTTCACGTTCCACATTTCACTCCACTCACCAAACCTCTGAGGCAGGCAGAGTGGAGATTATTTTCCTTTGAAACATGAAGAACCATTTATAAAAAAATTAAGTAATTACCCTGAGGACCAAAAGCTAATGACAAAGTCAGGAAGCTCTCTGCTAGGAAGCCTTCTAGTTAATTTGCTTTTAAAAAAGAAATTTACCTAACTTAAAACTTGTTAAAAAATAATGCATAGTGCAATTTTTAGAGGAGTTTGGGATTTTAGATGGGGCAGGTCCACTATTGTAATTAGCTGTATCTTTTTTGCCTGGACAAATTATCTATTTTCCAAAGAATGTTGGGTTTACTTGGACATCATAAATAGCAGCACCATGACAACTAAGGGAAAACAGTAGGCTGACAGCATCGTTTTTCTGAGGTCTTCTTTCCTTCTTTTAGCTGAATGCCTAAAGATGCTTCTAAGAAAGGTGTCCTTTCAACAACTCACTCTTTAGTGAGATATTAGTTATTTCCTTTTTTTCTCTTAGGGCTATTTTCACTCTGGGTCCAGGTTCGATTTGTGGAGTAAATGGTCCTCGTTAAGTTACTCTCTATTGAAGTCACTTAAGAATTGTTTGAGTAGCAGCATCCTTGGAATCACACTCATACATCTGTAGGTCAACCTTGAGCTCCTTTTAAAAGGAGGGGCATGAATTACTGCCCAAAAAACACATCAAATAATATCCCAGGCCAGAGAACCACTCACTTCCATTCCCACAGTTGGTGACACAGATGCCAAGGCCAATTTCTCTCACTCCTCTCTCTCTTGAAATTCATCTTTTCAGTAATTTCCTCTAGCAATGGCCCAGCTAGGTGCCTTTAGGCCAGAGCCTCTCCTTGTCCCAGAGATGGGCTATATGAGATGTCCAAGGATCTATGTCCCTGGGCCATAAAAATGGTCAAAGAGGCCTGGATTATGTCTAATCATGTAACATGTACCAACATTGATTTAAGGATAACACATCCATTCTTCTAGCCAGCAGCAGTCTGGCAGCACCACAGTCTGTGAAGTTCACTACTTCATTCTGGATCCTTCACAGAGAAGCAGCTGTTGCTGAGTTGACATACATGCAGCCCTTTTGTGCCAGGGACAGAGCTAAAGGCTTCACATTCGTTATTTCATTTAATCCTTATAACCCGTGTAGTAAATAACCACTCCTGTTTTAAAACTAAGAAAATAAGCACAGGGAGTCAGTAACTTGACCGAGGCCATCCACCTAATAAGACTGGAGCTGGAATTTAAAGTGGGGCAGACTGTCCTGTTATTTCCCACAGTGCAAGGCTGTGTCCAGTGAACCATACCAGAGGGCACCCTGCTCACATCCACTCCAGTTAAAGGTGTTGTCTTTTATTTTTCCTCCTGGGGATGAGGGTGGAGTAAAGTTCACACATTCTTTTTTTCTCCCCCATGGGTTCTGTCCAAATGCCAAGGCTCCTTCAGTATTGGGAAATTTCAGACCAATATAAATGGCCCACCAGTATCAATCACTGTAATTCCAGGTCTAAAAGAATAAAACTCCCCAAAGGAAGCCATTGCACTATGAATAAAAAGCATGTTCAACAGTAGGTACTGGATTTTCCTTCCTGGGGCAGTAAAAGAGAAGGTTAGTTTTAAGGATAACTTACAGAAAGTTTCAGGCTTCAGTCGCCAAGGTTGGGGCATTATAATTAAACAGAGCACTTGGCGCACAGGGTCAGAGCATGTAACAGGAATTTTCTTCAGAAACTGTGAATCATCCTAGCCGTGTTTGAGATCTCAAGGTAAAGTTGAGAATTTATGGGCTCATTTTTCTTCTTTCCATGTCACCTCAGAGTGGCAAAGCAATTGGGATGCAACATCATAGGACAAAGGCTCTTATCTAATGTTTTCCGGTGACATCTGGGACTTGCAGGACTGACAATTCCTGTCCAGCTTCTGACACATCCAAGTGTGGATGTCTGATGGGGCCAGGTCCCATTTAAACAGGCATTCTTGACTTTAGCTGGTTGAGCATGAGAGGACAAGAAAGACTATATATATATAGTCTATATATAGAGAGTATACATATATACTCTAAAACAATCTTCACTCCATTGGAGAGGAGGAACAGCATTTAAAATGTCTAACAGACCCAATGTGAGAGCAGTGACAACACACCTCAGCAGGGGACTCACTGTCCCTCAGGTCTGTCCACTGGTTCCCGTGGGACCGAGGGAGGCCAGGTAGCTTTGCTCACACCAGCCCATGTCCAGCAGTGCCCAGAGGGACTGGCCATCGAAGCAGTCCCACCCCTGAAGACCTCTGATGCCCAGGACATGACACATCAACCAAAATAAGAAAATGCGTCAGGAGACTTCAGGAGAGGAAAGGGGTGGAACGTGAAATAATGAGTCAGGAAATCCTGAGGCTCCAGATGAGGCTCAAGGGAGAGAATATAATGGGGGTCATGGAAGAAGGTTACATTATAGCAGTCATCGAGCATAAATGCAAATTATATTTAATTTCCTTGACAGCTTTAATTTGATGATTTAAATCTAGTAAGCATCTAGGGAAGCCATGTGCCCCACTCCAGGGACTGCTGGGGCGATTTTTTTTTTTCAAGATGACCAGGGGCACCAAGAAGGAAAATTTGGGAGTAAAATGTGTGCATTTCTAAAAACTCCAAAAGTGACTGACAAGCCAGGACTGAGGAACTGCCCTAAGCAGCTGTAAATCAGTGCATGTAGGGAACACCTTGGAAGAGTAGCTAAAGCAGGGTTTAAGAAGTGTCAGAAAGCAAGAAGGGCACAGAGAGGAGAAAGGTGACTGCTGAAAGGTTGGGTGGGGGATATACATGAAGACGAATTTTGTGTCAGGCTGGCTCTGGCCATACAAAATCTTTTCATATCTAATTTCTGGAGTTTCAAAATGTAAACTGAAGGAAAATTCATCTTTTGCACCATCTTGTTAAAAGAGGACGGCTGGTGCATTCACATTTAGAGAAATAAAGTGAGACTTGCCTTGTGGGTGGGTGAACTGGGTTCCCAGACCCAAATCCACCATGGGGAGAGGTTCCCACACACCAACAAACAACTCTCAGACACCAGCGAAGTGTCAGAGGACTCAACTCAATTCTGACACTAACTATTGGACTATGGCCTCAAATTCCACAGGCTAAGGGTTTAGTCCTACAAAATTGCCCCACCCCCCAATACACGTTTCAGATGGCAAACTCAAGCCCAGGTTACTTGTGCTTCTGATCAAGTGGCCAGAAACTGGAGGTTCCAACAAACCTTGCAACTCAGAATGCCAACGCTGTCATCTGAACTTCTGACCAACTACCTATGAATCAGAAGTTCCTACTGTTCATGTAGGTAGCTAGTTAGTTATTAATAAAGGAAGGGAGCAAATGGAATCAGACATTAAGACTAAGTAGGAAGCTGCAGCTTCACAGAATGCCCAAGGCACAGTTGTATTGTCCACTGAAGGGACATCATCCCAAAGTGGGCAGAAAGAACTGCTTTCCAACCTCCCTGGAGGACTGTTAGCTGAGATTACTGGGGGGAGAGACACAGCAGCAGGGGAAATTCCTTTGTGGGGTGCATGCCCAGTAGAAGACAGGTGACAACACAGAAGTATGGGGCATGCACAGTTGGAACCAAAATGGTGACATAAAGTGAAGGAGTCTAGCTTTGGAAAATCTGGGAAAAGAACTGGATAGGACAAGGGCACGAAACCGCAGAAAACCCAAGAAAGTGACTGGATAGGAGGGCCAGAGAAAAACCCATGAAAAAGTAAGAAGATTGGTTAGTTTGGAAGAAAGCTTACCCCTTCCCAAGCCCAAAGTAATACAATCAAAGCTTAACAAAGGGCCGAGGCTCATTTGTTTATGTGGTCTCTGTAGCTGCTGCAAGAGCCTGGTAGCAGCATGGGCCCAAGTGTACACTGGTCTTGGTCCAAGTGCCATTGTGCCTTGGTGGTGGATGTATAGATGGGGAAATGAGATGCAGAGAAGTTCTGCATCTTTGGGTCTTGGCTTGGGTGCAGGTCTGAGGACCCAGGGGCTGGACTTCTTCCATAGTGAGACAGAGCTGAGCCACCTGGTTGTGAGTGAGACATCCAGCAGCTGGGGTAGTCCTTTGTTTTGTTCCAATAAATCTTGACACAATTGCTCACATCTTCTTATACATGAGTCCCTGAAATGCTTTCTCACAACCCTATGGAAGAATCTTATTTCCACAAGCAATACTCCAACACCATCCTTGGGTCCAATTAATTTGCTAGAAAGGCTCACAGAACTTGGAGAAATATGTTACTAGATCACTAGTCTATTGTAAAAGGATATAACTCAGGAACAGTCAGATGGAAGAGGCACACAGGGCGTTATGAAAAAAAGGTCAAGGTGCTTCCATGCCCTCCCCAGGCACACCACTCTCCCTGCATCTCCACGTGGTCACCAACTCAGAAGTTCTCCAAACCTCATCCTCTTCCGTTTTGATGGAGGCTTTGTTACATGGGCATGACTGATTAATCATTGGCCAACGGCAATTGACTCAGCCTTTGACCCTCTCCCTTCCCTGGAGGTGTGGGGCAGCTGGGGCTGAAAGTTCTAACCCTCTAATCATGTGGCTGGTTGTACTTTCCAAAAGCCAGCTCATTAACAGAACAAAAGATACCTTTCTCCACTCTCAACACTTGGGAAATTCTAAGAGTTCCAGGAGCAGTGAGCCAGGAGTTTCTCATGTCTCAAGTCTACATTTCTCCTGCTCGATAATGGCCTTCCGTGGCACTTTCCAGTTTTACTTACCTCTGCAAATACTGTCATCTGCCTAGCCATGTCCAGATGGGCAAAAAGATGTCACAGCCCTTTTCTTGATGACAGCTGCATGCACACTCCTATGAACACGCAATACATGACCAGTGACCACCCAGGCTCACCCATGGCAAATGAAGAGGCACACAGAGCAGTATCAATGGGAAATAATGAAACTGAGGGTCCTTATGGTTCTGATTTGTGACTATAGCTTTAGAAATCCCCCCCACCCCAACCCCTCTTCACCACATCTCATAGACCTAGCCTTTCCCCTTGAGAATCCTTAACCCCTGAGGCAGCAGGAGACAAGAGCCTGGACCTGACTTTTGGTTACAAGGACAAGGTCTGGACCTCTGGTGGGTTAAAGGTAACATCTTGACCTCTGTTATGCTTCAGCTCCTGAGCCCTAAAGTGAACCTCCCTGGCAACTTTTCCGTGAAATCAGACAGAGGAACTCTGGAGCTGACCTCAGAGCTGTCTTCAAGACCTGAATAAATGATTTATTACCCTATGTCACCTTACACCAACCAGCTCCTAACACCACCTGGAATCCTTAACCCATGGTGTCTTGTGATTTTGCCCCATGCACTCTGAAAGCTACACAGCATCAGAGAGCCCAGTCTTTTGGTGCAGGAGTTTGCCTATACTCTGGTTGGCCAATTCTGCATAAACCACGCCCTCCCTTCACTGCAGACACCTGCTCGTGTGTTTCCCTCAGCTGGTGTGTGCACGTGGACAGGCTCCAATGTTGGGTTCGACAATAATAAAACTCAAACATTTCCATTTCTGTTTGAGATGTATTTCTGGTATTTTTCTTCCTCCTCTTCTTCTATCCCGCTTTTACCCCTAATCTGCTTGTTTAGGCAGAAGATGATTACGAAGTCAACAGTTTTCTCACTGACAGCAAGGGTCACCCCTGTTGTTTCTGAAAATACTAATCGTGGTAATCCTCCCATAAAATCTGAGATTTGGTTGTGGTGTAATTACTAACAAATAAAAATTATATTAAGGAAAAAGATCACCTTTGCAAGGCACTTGGTTTATAACTAGTTCATAAGAACTGCTGCCTTTAAATACATAATTAACTTAAGCCTGGGTCCTCATCTAGATCAACCATCCATCTATTTTTTTTACCTCTGAAAAGTGGAGACTGCAGTTTTCTCTTCTATCTGCAGTCCTCCCAGGAAATATTTTGAGTCCCGACTGTTACGGAGTGGCCATGGCCACCCAGAGATGGCTATTGTGCTACAGTAGCCACCTAAGCAAATGGGGTGATGCAACAAGCTGCATTTACTTTTCTGTAAAAACAAATTGATGTAATCTGATCAAATCTTCTTTCCAATTTAACAGGCCATGAAACCACAGTCTGCTGAATGAGGGTGGATGCTGTAGGTACTTAAGTTGAGCACACCACTACTATCATCAGCACAGAGGTAACTACTAATTGGCTTAATTGCTCGGCCCATGAGAATAAAAAAATATTTAATTCTTATTGGATAGAATCTCATTATCATAATGCCATGCAACTTTATCATAACAGTAATCCTAGTTCCTTGGTCTCCTGCAGGCACACAGGAGATCTGTCCATTAGGATCCAAAGTGCAATGATGCCCACCTACCTGGTAGTGTTTTCCCAGGCATTACAAATAACTGAGAGAAACAAACTTTCATGACAGAGTTAAAATATTTAATGACCAAATTAGAGTTTGCTGTAATAGTGAATCATGAGCAGGTGTTACTTGTCTCTGAAAGAAACAAAAATTATATGACATCTTAGAGAACTTCTGAAGAATTAACTGTACAATAGACATCAGCGGTGTCACAATTCTAAAAATTAAGAGAGAAATCTATCTTTAATGTCTCAGTAAGGGCATTCTGTAAATATTTTTTACATAAATGCACAGCCTTTGCTAGCCACAAAAGTAGTATCAAGACAGATTTCACTGTAATTTGAAGTCTAACACATAATCATTATTTTTTCAGAGCTTAAAAAATGTTAACTACTGATCCTGTTACATTTTACAAATACATTCTTTAATATGAAACATTAACCTGAATAACTGCGTACTTCCTGTACACAGATATCTAATAATACTAGTGAAGAAGACTACGGCTACATTCCAGGAAGTAATAACACTGGGAAATTTCTTTTCTTTATGCATTGTCAATACAATTTAAGAAGTCCTTCACAAAAACACAGTATCCCGAAAACTCAGAGTGAGTGCAGAAATGAAACAAACAGAAATTAAATATCTTCTCGCAAGCTCAACCAAATGAATTAGTCCCAAATAATGTGAGTCACTTCAGCAATTTCCTCTAGGTCAGATTTTATTAATATTTTGTATTGCAGCACCTTCTACAAAAGGGTGGCAGAGAACTGCACATGCGTCATCACAAGGCTCCTGTGCAGCAGTCCAGGAGGCTGAGGAGGGACTGGGGCTGCTGCTCTGGCTTCTCTGTGGGGTGGAGCCCTATGCCTGACTTTGACCCTGGGGGGTCAAGGTATGACTAACACTTGGAAGGGAATCAATAGAAGAAGCTAATAGGTCTTCTAATCCAGGCTATTTCCAGTAAGACTTACGTCTAAAAGGATAAACAGAGTGGAGAAAGATGTGGAATACTTATATTTATGAAGAGTAACTATCACAATTCAACCAGGGAGGAAGAATCTCCAATTTCACAGTATGCTTATGACCTCATCCTCTGCTACTTTAGAAGCAGCTCTGCAAAGCTGTTGTTAGATAGCTGGCAAGAAATTGCACTTTGAGTTTGGCCTATTGTTGGGGTTTTTAGAGTCACCCTTTCAATTATTTATTTTAACTGTCTACCTCTGAAGCTAGAATTCAGTTTGTGAGGATTGGGGGATGTGTGTGTGTGTGTGTGTGTGTGTGTGTGTGTGTGCGCGCCTGTATCCTGAAATGAGATCTCCAAACAACACCTCTTTGGGGTGATGTTTTGGGTTTGCCTTAGGAATTGTAAATGCTCCTAATGGTGCTCATCAGATAGAAAGTTTCTTGTTTCTTTAAACTTTTCAGACACCCAAGGAAAAGCACAAAATATTACAGTAAACTTACAGAGTTTTCTAGAACTGGATCATCTCCCTAAGAGGATTCAGAAATTTGTCTCCAGCAAATCCCCTCTCCCTTCAGATAGGCACTGCTCAGACCCTTTCCCCACAACTGCCCAACTTTCATTCTCTCCGGGAATGCTCTATCAGGGGAACTCAAGGTATTTAAATCAGCACAAATAATCCGAAAGTCATCTTACACTGCTACGTGAGAGGCTACCATACACGGGGACTCAACTGGCTGCAAGGACGGGAAGAGACCAAAGGGCCGTGGAGATTCAGGCAGCTTAAAAATCGACGCGCTGCAGCGGGAGGCTGGCAGGGTGTCTGAATGTACAGCTTGCCTCGTGTTCAAGCCGACAAAACGTGCCTTTTATGTTTAGCGCTTTATCCCTCTAAGAAGCCAACTCCCAGACTCTAAACCCAGTACGATCTCGAGTAATACAAAATCACACGTGTGAACCAACTTTTTCCAGGCTGACTGCGACGGAAAGGCTACGTGACTGCAGTTTTCCGTCCGACCAGGCAAACGGCAGTGGTGGAGAAATGCGATTGGTCGAGAAACCCACACTTGAAATCACATTAGATAAACAGGCGGCAATAACAACATCAAAACTTCCAAAAATCAGATACCAGGAAACTGAAAGCCATTTCCCAAGAACATTGTGAGGGTGTTTCTAAAATAGGCATGACTTTGTAAAATGAAAAGAAAAAATATTTTAGATGTAGTATGTTTTCACATTATCAGTTACACAGACCTTTATTTAATTCTTGATAAAGATCCAAGTTCTTTCAATACCAGTTACTGGAATTTGGGACAATGACGAAAGAAGCAGCCATAAGTGCACAAAGGTTTTTAAATGAGCTTTTTCTTAGGTCTTTAATCTCAAATTTCTGTACTTTCTATGATAATTTCAAAAAATCAGCTTAGAAAACAAGTATTCAGACTGCAGCTCAAACAGGAGATTTCTATCTGTGATTCTGATTTGTTGTTCTGAATGCTAGCGATGGCTCATGCCAAAGATTATCACATAAAACATGAAATCCGAGACTGCTCTTTCCCCTGAGAAACCCAACTGTTTTCCATAACACAGATTTATTTCTCAGGACACAGAATCTTAGCCTTCAAATTAAGAGTAGCTGGGATACTGAGTGAAACCAATCACTGCTTGCCTTTTATTTCCAACCAGGAAAAATAACATCTGATGTCACCATATTAAAATGTCTTCCCGCTTCATGTCAGAAAAAAATACATGATGTCAGTTCAGGCCCAACTCAGCACGTCATTTGGTCCAAATTTCATATTCAAACTATGACAAACCCCGCCTCCCCCTGTAAAAACAGGGAAAACATACACACACGTACACGCAGTGGAAAAAACACAAACTGAAGCTGTTGCTACTGCAGCATTCTTAGCACGATGTATAAACACCACACCTTTGTCATATTAACAGAAAAACAGAGTAACATATCAAAAGGAAACAAAAACTTAAATGTCCGTATATCATTCGGAAAAAGAAGCAAGTGGAGGTCCGGAATTCTTGTAAAAACTGCTGAACAGACTCTTCCATTTCCTTAAGAGGGTCACCAGGAGAGGCAGTTTCTCAACATTTGTGCTTCATGGCGAGCTAAGGAGAGAGAGGCATGAGAAAAGGAGGGTGTTACTAGGTGGCGGGAGAATTCAAGGTGTGCTCCGTTCTGCATTCGCAATGAGAAGCGGCACTGAGGTTCTGCCTCCTGGGGCAGTCACCATTACCATGCACAGTGGTATCCAGTAAATGTGCAACATTTCCCCAAATCGTCCATGGAGCCCTGCATTTGCTACTCCTCCTCACAGTAATTTTGTTGGTGTGCGTGTCCAGGTGGGGGAGAGTGCTATGTGGAGCTCCCTTGTTCCACCGGAGAAGCAAGTGGAAAAGCCAATGCACAGGCAGAATGAGGGACCTGACCGTGGAACAGGTGGGGGATAGGAGAACGAAGACCTCTGGGCTCCCGGGTTACCAGGTGTCCAGGAAACCCAACAGTCTTCAAATGTAAGCATTTACTAACATCTCCTAGAGTATGAAAAATCAACAATGGAGAGGAACAATTTTCAATGACCCATTCAATATCCAATCTGGACAATCAGTCAAGTCCAAAGCACTGGATTAAACCCTGTTAGGGCTGAACAACAGATCAAGTCCAGACCTTGATTTACTGCTCATCCTGTTAGGTAGTAGCTAGGAAGGAGGGGCCAGAGGGGAAATAAAGGCAAGGCCCTCGCCATTACAACATAACAAAGAAAGGAGGCTGGAAGCAAAAGGAAGACATGTCTCACCAATTAACTCAGCAGTCCCGAGCTCAGTTTGATAAGATTGCCAGATGTCTCGAGCATTGAAAGCACAATAGTGCAGAAGGAAGGGGAGTCCTTGAGACTGTACTAAGAAGGGAGGCTTCTGTAACAACCTCACTGAGATTGTTATGTGTTTTAACATCACAAGCAGGAGGAAGCAGGGGTGGGGGGCTCATCCTTGAGATTCTGTACTGGGAAAGGGGACCCCTGTAACAATGTCACTAAGACAAAGAGCTTTTACTAACTGAGAAAGAAAGCCCCTGTAGCTGTGTGTATGTGTGGGGTACCTCTAGAAGTCACCTATAAACCCCGAACCCCAATAGTCGGGGCACTCGGTACTCCTAGTGCCCCCTTGTAACTCTTGCTCAAGTGCATAAATAAATTATCTCATTTCCACTATACGTGTTGGTCTCTTGCTTGAATTCATTTCTTGCAGCAAGACAAGAACCAGGGTGGGGGAAAAAGGCCTCCTGACTCGGGTCTCTCTCTCCCCCCCATCTGAAACAATCCCACTGGTATTTGAGAAATGCAGTTTATCACAATGTTAGGTCTTTATAAATGGGAACACAAAATACCACTGTATCTTTCAATATCTTCCCAGGCCCAACTGGAACCCCTAATGATATATTTAAGGAAATGAATGCAGGTACAGAACATAAAACTAAATCTGACATTGTTTTCCTTAGCCAGATTCTTTCCAAGGAGCCCAGAAGGCAGAGTTGAGGTTGAATTGTAATTTTTCATGTGTCCAGAGTCTGATATTAGGGATTAATCCCTGAGTTTGGGACCAGAGTGACATAGGTAGGCGACAGGGTTCTGGAATTGAGAATGTTTTTGAGCAAAGGGCAGGAGATCCCATGTAGGCAATAGCTTTTTTTTTTTTTTAATTCTCTATTTTATTGATTATGCTATTACAGTTGTCCCATTTTCCCCCTTCACTCCCCTCCACCCTGCCCACCCCCTCCCACCCACATTCCCCCCTTTAGTTCATGTCCATGTGTCATAAGTTCTTTAGTGTCTACATGTCCCATACTATTCTTACCCTCCCCATCTATTTTCTACCTACTGTCTATGCTACTTATTCTCTATATCTTTTCCCCCTCCCTCCTCCTCCTACTTCCCTGTTGCTAACCCTCCATTTGATGACTTTTTTTTTTTTTTACTGTTCATATTTTTAATCTTCTTTTTCTCAGGTAAGTCCCTTTAACATTTCATATAATAAGGGCTTGGTGATGATGTACTCCTTTAACTTGACCTTATCTGAGAAGCACTTTATCTGCCCTTCCATTCTAAATGAAAGCTTTGCTGGATAGAGCAATCTGGGATGAATGTGCTTGCCTTTCATGACTTTAAATACTTCTTGCCAGCCCCTTCTTGCCTTCAGGGTCTCTTTTGAGAAATCAGCTGACAGTCTGATGGGAACTCCTTTGTAGGTTACTATCTCCTTTTCTCTTGCGGCTTCTAGGATTCTCTTCTTCATTTTTACCTTGGCTAATGTAATTATGATGTGCCCTGGCATGTTCCTCCTTGGGTCCAAGTTCTTTGGGACTCTCTGAGCTTCCTGGACGTCTATTTCCCTTGCCAGATTGGGGAAGTTCTCCTTTATTATCTGTTTAAATAAGTTCTCAATTTGTTGCTCTTCCTCTTCTCCTTCTGGTACCCCTATAATTCGGATGTTGGAACGTTTAAAGGTGTCCTGGAGGTCCCTAAGCCTCCCCTCATTTTTTTGAATTCTTGTTTCTTCATTCTTTTCTGTTTGGTTGTTCCTTTCTTCCTTGTGGTCCACTCCATTGATCTGAGTCTCAGTTTTCTTCCCCTCACTATTGGCTCTGAGTATTTCACTTCTGTTTGAGCCATCTTTTTTATTTTTTGTTTTCCTTTGGTTTGGTTGCGGCTGTTACGTAAGGGCGGCGGAGCCTTAGGTGTTCACCAGGCCAGGGCACCCCAGTTCCTGGGCTGTGACCTTATATGTGGGGGTGGGTTCTGAGAGGGAACAATGGCGCCTGCTCCGCTCTCTCTAGGACTTCCGTCCCCTCCACTGCCTCCCACAAGCAAATTGGGCCCTTCTGGTGCTGGCTCCGGGGAAGGTGGGCTTGTGCACTTTCTCGGACTCTGAGGATTTCCCCGAGAAGTCTCCTGTGAGGCTGAGAGATTCTCCCGGCCTCAACCCCCACAGGTGTTTTCAGTTGGCGCTCTTAGGCTTTGTTTCCCGGCGGCGCTGGGTCCCTGGGTTGAGCGGTTTGTGTCGCTGCCCGTTTTCACTTAGTTCGTCTGCGCGTGAATGTGTGGCTGTGGACAGCCAGCAGCCTTGTGCCCCTCACTGGGTCTGCTAGTCGCCTCCCGAGCTCAGGGTCTGCCACCAGTCCATCGGCTGCCATCTGCGCCCTGTGTGCCCGCGTCTGCCAGCCGGCTCTTCTTCCCACCGGGACCCCTCTCCGCAGGCCTCCGACTCTGCCCCTCCTTACCGGTCTGGATGTACGGTAGTCCGACTTCCGTTCAGTTCTTTTCTCTCTGTTCTGGTTGTTTTTTTGTTTCTCAATTTTTGTTGTCCTTAGTTTTGGTTGTGCGAGGAGGCACAATGCGACTACCTATGCCTCCATCTTGGCCGGAAGTTCCGGCAATAACTTTGTAGAACCTGCCAGCTGCGCCATAGACAGGTTCTTGGCCCTTGAAGAAATAGCAAGGGGAACCCCCTGCTTCCACCTGGAGGTGCTCTGCATCACACCAAAGATATCATCGAAGATTCATTTCCCCCGTGTAACCCAGCGCCACTCAGGGCTTCCTTCCCCTTCTTGCTGTCTCCGACAAGGAAGTTATAACATGGGGCTACCACCTCAGCTAGGTCACCTGCAAGAGTAGCACCAACATTTTTCTTGCAGCTGGTATATCCGGGCCAAGTCAGCATGGGAAGGAGAGGGGACTGTAGACTGAGCCCTTCTGTTGCTCTGCTAATCTCTGCTCGGGAAACCTCAGCTAAAAGAGCTCTGGGGCCTCTGTCTGGTGAAGACAGTCTAAACAAAGACTTCCACATGCCTTCTCCAGTGCTGACTCCTAGAGCCAGTCAACTGCCAGACAGTGTTTGTGAAGTCCTGAGTGTGCCCAGGCTGTGCACTCAGTGCTGTGAGTTTTTGCCACAAAGCTTGGGGGTGACTGATAACCCTGACCTCAAACAGTTTATGGGAAACAAGGTAGATGGGAATGACAGAGACAGGGCTCTCCCTCAGATCCATCCCAGTCCCCGCCCGGCCACACTCTGAGCCCCTCTGCTGAATGGTCCCACTTCTTGCTCTGTCTTCTAGTTTTTATACAATATTTAGCAATGTGGAACATTCAAATTGACACAGAGCTGTTAAGTGCTGTGCATAATGAGTAACATTCATAAATATTTGATCAGTGCCGCTGTCCTGTTACTTACTCAGCTGTTAATCTTCCACTAGTGGGCTTGTGCCAGTTCACCCGGCCATTAATCTTCAGCAGCGATGGTGCTACAGCGCACACCCAGGCCCTGGTTACCGCTCCAGTGAGTCTGGACCCACAGAAGGGAGTCCCAGCCAGGTGGGGTGTGCCCAGCCCAGCTCTGCAGAAATACAACTGGACTGGGCTTTCTGCTATTTGAGGTATTTTTTGTAGAAAGTCAGAAAGCAGCATCATTTCCATGCTACCTAGGATTTTAATTCCTTGGGAGCTAGGAACTCAGAATATGGAAGGCAGGGTATGGTCATTGCCTGCTACAAGTCTGTTATATGACCTTGAGCTCTAAAGTCACAACTGCTTTGTACCTCATGTCTATAAATATCATCTCCAACTCAAACGCTATGGATCAATTTAGAAATCAGAGTTCCTATTAAGGAGGAGCTTAAAATTTCCTTTTGACATATTTTGTTTTATTAATATGTCATAGAAAGCTTTCTAATAATAATAATAGTTATTATTATTACTCATACTGGGATACTCTTTAAGAGGTCTGGACCTCTGAGGTCCCTTTTGGCTCAGAGACCCAAAGGAAACACACAGAGTAAGGAGAGAGGCGGCCAGTCCCTGACAGTGAGATGCCACTTACCACTCTCTCCTCCACAAATGTGGGCTTGTGCAAAACAGAAACAGGGCAGATCACTATTCCTGTTGTCGAGAAATGTCATCTGAGGATGCCTAGGTGTGGGTCCCGCTCTCGCCTGCTGACCCACTGCCCGTGGCAGGCCTCAGAGTGCTTCCCACAACGCTACGCTGTGCTTTGGCGGCATGGGAAAGTGAGCAGGGCTGCTCTGTGGCTGAGCACACTTTCCTAAGGGCTGAGACTGTGCCAAGCCCACAGCTCAGGAAGGAACCACGCTTCCTCAAGCCAGGCTGAACCAAGTTGGGGAGAGGGGCTGCAGGACACAAGCTCTACAGAAGACAAGCACACACATTTCTTGATGGCAGGGTTGTGTAAATCTACTCTCTGACACATGAGTCATCGCAGGAGAACTGGGGAAAATTGGAAAGCAGGAGATCCTTTTCTACTGCTGTCTAGAAAGGTGGGTCATATGCTTCTGCTAGAGTTGCATGCTCTTGCTCAACCAGGAAACACAAAGAGCTGTCACCTGGAACTGCCATTCTCTGCTCAGGGCTCCCATATATGTACTGAGTCTCTACGTGTAAGTGCAATCCACTGAGTCAACACAGCCACCTTTGTCGGGGGGTTGGAGAGTCTGGCCTCCATCTATGAACTCTCTCTTACCAGCAGCCTGTGAAATGACATCTTCATGGTCAGCCTGCACTGGTGGGTTCAAATCAGGAAGCCCTGGTCTCTGAGAAAATAGCCACACCTTATCTAAAGAGATCAATCTCCCCATTAGGAATACTGCTAATGCTGGTGATTCCCATGTACACATTCCACTCTAAAAAACAGCAAGTCTGGCTCTGACAGTGTCTCCCTCACACTCCTTCAAAAGACACTAGCAGCGCACCCCCTGCCACGCCTCAGGACACGCACAAGAGGGGAGGTCACTGGCTCCAACATCTTCCTAGTGGTCAAATCTGAAGCCCTTTAGCCTTTGGTCAAAGGGCTAATCTGTTTCTGTTCTGAAGCATCCTGTTTCAAGGGCTGCTCCCTGTTTAGAAAGCAGCAGCATTTGCCTGGGGGCCTTCCCCTCACCTTTGGAGGGCACAACACCTTCCTCTCCAGCCCTCCCATCCCTGTGTTAGGATCCTCAAGCCCATTTCTAACTCATCCCCTCCCTCCATGCCCCCCCCCCGCAACCCCCGCACTGTGCACATTATATGACAAAATAGGGTGGGTTCAGTAGAAACAATTCTTATGGACACTATAACTCACATAAATTTAAATTTACTTGTGCCAGGTATTGTGCTAATAGATTTATAGGTTTGAATTCATTCAATTCTCTCAATACCCTAGAAGATAGGTACTAGTATCAATTAACCATATTTTACTGATGAGGAAACTGGAGTTTAGAGAAATGAAGCACTTGCCCAAGGTCACTGACGAGTAAATCACTGAGATGGTAAATCAAACACAAGATGTTAACTACCGTAGGATGCTGCCTTCCCAACTGCTTAGCAAACTTGGCCACAGTATCCGGGAAACAGGGTAGCCAGGGCCAAGGATTCTGGCCATCTGGTTAGGCCGTCCAGTCCAGTGTTTGTGTAAGTTCCCCTAAGGGGGACGCCCACATGGATGACCTCCAGGTATTGTCCACTCCACCGTACAAAGAGCGATTTCACAGACATCCTTGGTAACCTGGTTCACGGTTTAATTATCAACTGAAGCTTTTGCTTTTTAGCAGAATTTTATCTGCACACTGCTGACTGCTCTGTTCTGTGTGGTTGGGTCTAAAACAGAGCTGCCTGTATCATCACCCTTCCCGGACTTGAAGACAAGCACCAGTTACTCCCTTTAGCCTTCTCTTCCCCAAATAAACACGTTAAATGCTTCCCCAGACTTCCTCTGTCCACTCCCCATTTAAATGACTAAAGTTGCCATTGTTGTAAATGAAGCGGACATGCTAGGATCCCAGCATGTCCATCTCATCATTGTTTCTGTACTATGAAGGCTGGAGAAAGGACCAAGGAACGAGAGAACCGTACATCTGAGCTCGTTCCCTCTGTGGCAGCTACTGTAAGCCGAGGCTCTGGCCTCCAGCAGGATGGCCTGCCTTTTCAAACAGATCCAGCCAACTCTTCTCCAGGGACCAAAGGGGCTCCCAAGGCAGCAGTGCAGTAAGACCCTGTCATGACAGAGAACTGGTGACACAATGACAGATCTGTGTGAAGGGCATGCAGGAAGGGAAGGCAGGAAGCATCTACTTGGAATCGATCGGCAGCCTGGCCGAAGCCTGAGCCCCAAGCCTGAGCTCAGCTGGGGAGATTTTTCTTGTTATTTTCCAGGTTGTCCAATCTTGTTTCCTCAGCAAAAGTGGGGTTTTCTGTTGAAGCAAAATTTCCCCCCCAAAGGTCACCTGAAAGGCGTATTTGTAGGGCCAGATCATGAGTCTGAGATGCTAGCAGTTATCAGCGGAAGCTGTTTCTGGAAACCTAAATTCAAATCACTAGCCAGAGAAGAAGTGCCCTTTGATCTAAAGCACAGGAACAGCAGTAAATCCTCTTTATCACCTGACCAACAGGGACTCTCTGTCCTTTGGTTTGTGACTGCCTCAGATAGCTGGCTGCCAATAAAAACTGCCCCAGCCCCCTCTGAAAGGCACGCTCTGAGCGAGCGTGTGGATGTGGGTGTGTGTACCCACCATCCCAGTCATGTGGGAAATGCTTTTTTTCTGGACTCAGAGGCAGGAGGGAATTTTGGGGTCAGCTCTGCATGAGTCGGGTCAGCCCGAGAGGTCCACACCCCTGGCAGAGGGAGACCAGCCCTGAGAGGCACCGTGCCCTGGGACAGGAGCTCGGTTTTCATATGATGAAAAGATAAGAACACAGGATGCTCATGACCGGAAAGAGACAGCAAGGAAAAGTAAGCACAAGCAGCCCAAAGGCCTCTTTTAAGTACTGGCCAAGGGAGGAGGGATATTCTGACCTCTTCCTCCCTCCCTGACATAGTTCCCTGAGACTTGAGCCCTCAACTTCTGGGCAGGAATGAAAGGTGGTCCACATTTCTCAAAGGCCCAAGGTCAGACATAGGAATAAAGACCTTAGAAGGGAGATATTCAAGAAAACAGGGACAGGAAAGAATCCTTTGCAATGTGGGTACTTAATACATAGCAGATGGAAACTGCATAGGGAAGAAGACCTGACTCTGGATCTGCCGTCATGGGAGACCCACTGAAACAGTTTCCTGGCACTGAAGCCCCCCCCCCCCCCCCCGTCTGCAGGACCCACCTTGTGTGCAGTCTCTGCAAACTGCTGGGCGCTGTTCTTCATGTCCTCTGTCTTCTCCTCTGCTCGGCCTAACCGCTCCCCGCGCTCGTTCAAGGCCTGGCTTGCTTTCTGTACGGCGCTGGTCACGCTGTCAGCTGCCGAATGGAGGATGCTGTTTCCTGAAGAAAGACAGCGAGAGCATCAGAAGCTGGCTCGGATGACCCAGAGTGACAGACCCCTGCCAGGGGTGAGCATCTTGGGAGAGCAAGGCCTCCGGGTGTAAGAAACAAGTCAACACTTCTGACGGGTTGACCGACTCACTTGCAGGAAAAACGCCTGTTGACTGCAGGACCTGGGCAAAGGCTGAAAGCTTCTCTCACATCCCCATCATCAATGGATCACTCATTTCCACTCTGCTGCCCTGCTGTTTGGGGAAGCTCAAGGGATGGGGTCCACCTGGATGTAGGACTTGGTTTGCAAATGGAAATCCTGACAAGTTCAGAGAACTAGGTGAGTTTAATGAGACATATCTGGATCTTACGTTCTTTGCCTCTGTGCCCGTTTTCCCGAGGTTTAAGTGAATAACCTCAGGAAAATGGGGGCACACAACTTTTCCAGATACAATGCTCTATATTCTGTTCAGCTCTTCCCTTCCATTTACCCCTTCATCCCTAGATGTATGACTCCATGTAAGAAGCTCTGAATCAACTTCCAAGTCCGGAGTAAATGTGCACCGCCCAACCTTGAATCCTGAGCTGTGTCTTGGTTGGTTGGGTCTCCTTGTGTCTAATCTTTAGTATTTGAAATACGGAGTCTCAGTGCCACACTTAGCCAACGGGAGGAAGACAGTGAATCAGCCTGAGAAGAAATTTAGCATCCTCAGATTCATGAGTGATGACAACAAGGAAGCTGGAAGCCATCATGTTTCAAAGGATCAGGCATCCCTGACATCCACTCTCCAGGACCGGGAAACAGAATTCAACAGTGAAAACTGGCAGACGCATGACCCACTGAGAACAAGCATCTTGCAAAATGACAACCTAAGGAAATTTATAGCTATATTATGTTAACATCGAGTGGGAGATATTTAATGGCATTTAATGTAATAGCTTTATGTCTTTGAGTAAGTTTATTACATCATTTAACTTTGTACCTGGGATGGATACATCCAGCCACAGACAGCTTTTAATAGAAATGTAATTTCCTCTGGTCTCATCTGCAAAGGTTTACTAACTTCTCTGTGGAACAGTCTGTGGTTTGCGGAAAAGGATCTCACACAAAGGAAGTGCCTGGCCCCGAGGAAGCACTTCATAAATTGTTTACCATTTTTCTTCTTTTGGGGTGGGTTTCAAGGGCTTCCACTACGTGCTAAAGGAAGGCGAATGGGGTTAACTTAGTGTTACTCAGCTGCTTCAAGCACTACAATGAACCAAGGTAAACTGGCCCAGATTAACAGGGAAGAGATGAGATGAAGCTCTGGAGAGACCTGGTTGAATGCAAGAGCTGGGATGGAAGGTCTAGGTTTTCAGAACAGATGTAGGAGGAGAAATCTTGGTCCCCTTCTGCATTTACATCGGACTCATACTGTGGTGCCGTCATCACTGCCTAACAATTCAATGGCATTTTGCAATCATAAATCTCCTTCACAAATATTATCTCAGTTGACTGTCACAAAAATTCTACTGAGAAGGCTGAGACTAGTTGAGGTTAAGTGGCTTTCATAAGATCATGTTCCCAGGGATGGGATATGGTCAGCAATGGAACCTTGGGTTTCCAAAACTTTTCCTTATTCTTCACCTTCCTCTTTGGTGAAGAATATGGTGTTAGTCCTGGGGAGCAATCACCATGCCAGAACTGTGAGTAGACAAGCAGAGATAGGCTTTGACAGGTTATTTCCCAAGGCAATGCCTGACTGTTTCTGCCCTTAAGGCATTCCTCTTAGTAAATGAAGAGTTATGGTCCATGATGCACTGCAAATCAAGTTCCCAAGAAGGAAGAGGGCAATGGGGTGGAACGGGAAGATGGAGAAGGGACTGGAAGGTGAAGAGGAGTGGAGGAGGGGACAAGAAAATCTCCTCCCCTTCCTGCTTTCTTCCGCATACCCACAGCTTAGCTACCAGAGGCCAGGGGAAACACGGGGCCAAAAATCTGCACAGCTAGAAATAGCTACATTAAAGCAAAGGGATTTTAGAATAAGCTTTCATAAAATTAAGAGGGGACATAACCAGGTCTTGTCTTTTCCCATTGGAATTGAGCCTTATGATATTTTCAAAGTTCAGATGTACCTGTGTTTCTGAAATGATCTTGCTATGCATAAGCCATACAGCTTTCTTGTCATGGCTTCCATAAAGTTAATTCTGTACATGTCTGGTAACACTGCACCCTGTTTTATAGGATACTATTTAACCAATAATCATTATAACTAAAAAAAGAACCAAGTATTATAACTAAAAGAGGGAGCCAAATGCTGTCTTCACTGTTCAAAGATGACACTGCTAAGCACTACCAATAGAAGTCCACCTTTAGTTATTTTCAGGCATGAGGATGGATTTGAACAAATCTGGTTGCCTCAGTTGAAATGACCTCTCCTGGTTTCAATTCTGTCCATATTTCAGGCCCAGTGAAGTCCTATCACCTTTATCAAGCTTAAGGACAATTCCATTCTTACCCTCAGCTCCGGGAGAACTGTCTAGATCCATTGTGCGTACTTAATCAAGGGCAGTCATGAGCAACTCTTCCACCTCGTTTCTTCACCTGTAGGTGCAGTGTCTTCCTAGCTGAATTATAAATTCCCCGAGGACACCATTGAACTCTACTGACCATTCCCTAAATCTTGAATTTTCTCCTCTTGACTTGGGTCTCCTTCTTGCTTGCTTTCTTCTCTCTCTGGGATCCTTTTGCTGATGCTGTAATTCCAGGGTTCTGCCCTTGGCCATCTTGTCTGATGCACGCACTCTACAGGCTCGCCCCGGGACAGTGTTACTCAGCTCACGGCTTCCATGGCCACATTTTTCTCTTTGGCTAGACTGTGCCGCTGAGCTCTAAGTCCTTGTGTTTTCTTACTACCAACTCCAGGTGAGTGGCCCAAAGTCATCCTGAAATCAGTATGTCTAAACCTGACCCTACTGCCTTTCCCTTCACACCTGCTTTTCCTTTGGGACCTTCTGCTCAGGGACTAATCCCACTATCTGCTCAGGTCTTCAGTTCAGAAGTTGAGAGTCCAATCTAGATTCCTCCCTCATTTTTACCCCAGATGGCTAAAGGTCACCTCCTACACAGTCCTCTGCTCTCTACCATTCTCATTATCTTGGTATTGACCCAGGTCCTCTCACCTGTAGCATTATAGTGACAGCCTTCTGTCTTACTGTTCACACACCCTTCCTGGTTCATCTTCCACACTTTCATAGCAAGGTTTTAAAGGGCACATCTGTTACCACCTCCCCACTACTTCAAGACAAAACTGAGACTGTGCTCTGCTTCTTCCTCTCGGCTCATCTCTTGGAACCCCATCCGTTTTCCCTCCTCCCTAGTATTTCTTAACTCTATGCCTTGCCAAAATTTTCACAAATGTGTCATATTCCTTCTACTGTATGCCTTGTAGTTACTGCTGCCTCTGTCTGCAACGCTGCTTCTCATCTTGGCTCTCCCACTTACTCCTCAATGCTTCAATATACTTCAGATGTCTTTCCTAGAAAATCTTGCCATGCCCAGCCCATCCTACCCCCTGCTGCCCCCAACACACACGTTATCTGTGTCTATTTCAAATGGTGTATTTACTTTCCTGCATGTAATCATTAGATATCTAGTGAGCGCTCCTTGAGGGCAGAGACTGTGTCTTTCTCACTTCTGATTCCCAATCCATGGCATACGGTAGACACTTAATAAACATTGGCTGACTTAGAGGCAGCAAGTGTATATCATCCCTCCTATGATTTCTTTATGTCTAGCACAGAGCAGACAGCATAACTGATGCTGCCACATGATCTCACTAGGTCCCGAAATTCTAAATTTGCCAAATGACTAAGGGTTTCGTCTGTCTGGGGATGTTAACTGTCTCCTTTAGAGACTGTGCCAGGAATTTAATGAATTAAGTAAACAACAAAATACAAAAAATGAAATGTTTTTACTATAGCAAAAGTCAAGAGGAAGTTTATAAAGTTTTATTGTTACTAGTCTGAAAACAAACAACTGTAAAGTATAAAAGTAACAGATGTTAAATAGCTTAATAAGCCAATGCAAAAATGACAGTTGCCTCAACACTTACGTTTCTAGGCATTTAATAAAATCTGCTCTTCATGACAATGTTATGTGATGGGCATATCATTACTTTTAAAATCCCATTTTTACAGATGGGAGCAGCCATGTAGAGAGAGAGGTTTGACAACATGCCAGGGATTTCACAGTAAGTGAACAGCAGAGTTAGATTTTGAACCCAGGAAGCCTAGCTCCAGAGCCAATTCTCTTACTCATGGTATTAACTGGCTCTCCATGGGGATTTGCTTGTACTGAGATTAACGACATAGTCTGCATTAACTGTATGCAGTAAGACTTCAGTGTAGTAGTTCTTAATGCATTTTTCAAAATCACAATATAAAACAAATCACCCTGTCTTTATTATAAGTTAAAAAAATTACCATAGAAAATTCAGAATACACATTATAAAAAGGCAATAAAATCATGTAATATTTAATTGCTTAGAGACAACCATAATTTGTATTTGTGGTATATTTTATTGTGGTAATTTTTCTGTTTATGCTTTTCTGAAACATGGTTGAAACCATACTGGATGTGGGGAGGGACACCCAAAACCAGAATTATCTTCTGTAGAGCGGGCCCCTTGTACTACAGGCTCCCCCCGACAGGGGAGCGTTCTAGGAACCCTTCTGTATCAGTGTACCAGCTGTGCTCGACTTCAGTGAGTTTTTAAAAGAAGACTTTTTCAACATGTTTGCCATTTCATGATAGGTGATTTATAAGTGCAAACCAAAAATGGCATGACCCCTGTGCCCTACCATCTCTATTCATCCCATCTTGCCCAGAGTGACATTTTTTCTTTTTGTTTTGTTTCCCTGGATGAAAAAAGTCCTCAAAGGGCAACGTTTTGCCATTGTGGAAGAGGTTAAGCAAAAAATGGCCAAAGCACTAAAAGGCATCAAAATCAGTGAGTTCAGAAATCTTTCTGAGCAGTGAAGAAAACATCTCAGTAGGTGTATTGCAGCAAATGGAGAGTACTTTGAAGGTGACTGAAGTTTAAACATGTAAGAATAAATAGATATTTTTAAAAAATAAATTCTGCGTTGGCGGTGTAGCTCAGTGGATTGAGTGTGGGCTGCGAACCAGGCATCACGGGTTTGATTCCCAGTCAGGGCACATGCCTAGGTTGTAGGCCATGTCCCCCAGCAACCACACATTGATGCTTCTCTTTCTCTCTCTCTCTTTCTCTCTTTCCCTCCCTTCCCTCTCTAAAAATAAATAAATAAAATATAAAAAAAAAAATTCTATTTTTTGGGTCCCCCCTCATATATTTAGTTATATATCCTACTGTGGGTACTTTCCCATGTCACGAAAACTTGTTTGAAAATACCGTTTATAATGGTTGCATTAAATTATTGCAATTTATCCAAAACTATTACCCCTTTAGACATTTGGTGTGTTTCCAAAAGCCTTCCTTTTTAAAATGAGGTTGCAGTTGTCTTCTTGCACTTATAAACACACACACACAATCTTCGCCCACATCTCTGCTAATTCCTAAAAATAAAACTGCTGGTTCAAAGGACATACACACTTTTGAGTGTGCTGGTGGATGCTGAAACGGCTGCTTTGAAAGTGTCGTTCAATATTGGGAACTATTCATTTGCGGGCATACTATGCGCCAGGCACTGTTATGTTTACACAAGTGGCAGAATGACTTTGAGGGAGTGATTTACCTTCCCGGATCTTTAATTCCCTCACCTGTAAAATGAGCGTCGTGCCATCCACCTCACGTGGCCGCTGTGGACTTGAAGAAGAGGATGCACGTGAAGGGCCTGCAGTGTTCAACGGGCACCTGCCCCCGCCTCCCTAAGACCACACCTGCTTTCTAAAAACTATAGAAAAACGGCAGAATACCACCTAATGCCATGGAGTGTCTCCCTCTCTTCCCCCCCACCTCAGGGCTAAATGTCGTGAGGCTCACAGAAGACATTTCTACGATGCCTTTTACACCTGCCGTACGCAGCGCGGAGCGCTGCTCAGACAGGGAGCTGAAGATTTACTCATGAAATCAGTGAGTATGATTCGTACCGAGGATGCCTGACTCAAAAGTTGGGGCCCACCATAATGTGTTGAGTTAAATCTGGAAATAAAACAGTCTTCCAGATAGAATAGAATAGAATAGCAAGCAGAATAGTAATTACCTCTAAATAGACAGAAGCATATTAATACCCAAATTTATTCATGCAGTCTGAAAAGCGGCTGTCAACCCCAACAAACAAAGTCACCTTCCTTTGGAATTACAGTATCTGGAGAGCACAGGAGAGACCACTCTTACTTCACTGACATTAGTTCCACTCAATATGTGCTTTTAAAGGTACATACGCTGACGTCTTTTTTGTGGTACGATTTAGAAGACCGAGAGAGCAACTCGAGATAAAGCTTTTAACACTGAATCACTGTTTAAAATCACAATTAAAAAATTAAGTGTATAATAAAATGAGTGAAAAAGTATAGAATACATTGACAGGTAACAACAGAATAGAAAAAAGAGGGGGAAAGATTTAAAAAAGTACACAAAATACTCCAATAGCTCAAATAGCTACATAATTTCTTCTGATTGTCCTAGACTTCAGGTTGTACGTTGGTAATCAAAACTACTAATTCTATAGCTAGTAAAGAGGAAACTTAAGGAGAATTACAGCACCTACTTTCTGTATCAAATACCTATGCATAGATATTTGAAATGTAAAATACTCATCCTGTTTGAGAAAAGATAGTGGGAAAATCATATAAAAATAAATGATCTATACTCAGTGCTGAGTAAGCATGCACCCTCAGAGCAGTCTTTTTAAGTGAAACCTGTGAATAGTTTTGCTAGGACTGCTTCTATTTCATAATCAATTAACCACTTAGGAGTACCTGTTCAATAAGTCCCAATTACCCAAACTAACTTAAGAGAAAAACCAATTAGGTAAAAAAAAAAGTACACATATAAAGTGGATTTGGGTTCTAATACAATAAACTCTCAAAAACTGGCAGGGAGATCTAATATATTAAATCTGTTAATAGGTCAGAAACATTAGTAACTACCATATCATACATCCAAAGCATTCAATGATAATCTGCTTTTGAGTAGATTAAATAGTCCTATTCTATTCTCATCTATGTATTAATTTTCTTAACAAAACCATTTTTCTGGTTAGACATAAAGTACACTTAAGTCTGGGCCAGTGTTAGTGATATTTAACTTAATTTGACTGGATGCAAATCTAAGGGGTTTGACTAATATTTTCCACTTCCAATCTCCATCTTGCTCAGTGTCTCTCCCACTAGAGGACATGTGCCCGAAAGGAAAGTCCCATGGTAACTTGACCCCCGACCGCAGGATCCCTTCTTATCTCTAAAGCCACTCGGAAAGACTTGCGCACTCGTCTGCTCGTGAGGGGGGCCCCCACTCCACCTCCGGTGGTGGGATTCGGGGGCATGGGAATCATGACGCTTCCAAGGAGTTTCTGCTTAGTACTGTGGCTTGCACTAAACATTTCACAAGTGAATACTAACTTAAATAATGATGATGATGTTAACTTTCACTTCTACAAACAGAGTGATTAAATGCAAAGGCCTACCCAGTGAAACACACTGGCTCTTAGCTCACACTCCATTAACTGTCTGTGAGCATGGGTAAATGTCCAGGTTCTTTCAACATTACACTGACTAATGCTGCCCACACTGCTGCACTTCCATGTTGGACAACCTCGGATCCCCTTGTAAGACGCAGATCCTTTCAAAAGGTAAAATTTCATTTGTGCTTTCGTGGCACTGACTCATCAGTAGACTCTGATACACACCCAGGTCATGTTACAGTAAGCCTTTCTAGAAGGAAGGGTTAGTTGTTACCCCATGGTGGGCACAGATGCAGCGTGAGTATCAGCCTGTTACTCACAGAAGCAGCTACCATTCACTGACTGTCTACCCCCTGCAGGTGCTATGGTAAATTGTCAGACTCCTCAAAGGAATATATTCTTACCCAGGGAGCTGTGTAGCTTATCCAAGATCACCCAGATCTTGACCCTAAAACACTTTTTATTATTTTAAAAATAAGTTGTACATATTTAAGGTTTACTATGTGATGATTTGATGTATATATACTACCTAATAAAATGATTACTACTCTCAAACTAATTAACATATCCTGAAATCTACTCTTTTAGCAAATTTCCAGTGTTCAATACAGTATCATTAACTATAGTCATCATGCTGTGCACTAGATGTCTAGACTTACTCATCCTATGTACTTCAGCTGCATACCCTTGGACCAGCATGTATTTCCCCACATCCCTGCCCATGGGAGCCACACACACGAAGGAAAAACTACATGATCTCACTTATAGGTGGAGTATAAAAAAGTCAAATACACAGAAGCTCAGAGTTGACCCCAAAGCTCTCAAAGACTATATCAGCATTTCCCAAAGTGGTTGTGTGGCTTTAAAAAGTCCTACATAAAAAAACACAATTCTATCGTAAAATGACTTTGTGAAATACCAATCTACCTGGCTCCTTTATTGCAGAACTTCGGAATGTATGCTAATGCAAACTGTCAATCAAAATGAAGTAGGGGTAGAAGCAGAAGAGATCTGCTGGCAGACTTTCCCAAACATATTTATTTACAAGGTCCTTGAGCACAGAATCTACTTAGGGAAATGCTACAATAAGCAATACTGGCTTCTAAGTTAAAGAAAGAAAAATAAATAAATCCAGGCTGTCCTCATCAATTTAGTAATAGATGGACAAGTCATGTAATTACATTAAAGAGGCTTGCTTTATAGAAGCAGCAGAACAGATATAGCATGTTGAATGGCAGTCCCAGAATTATCTTTTGTCTCAAGTTGGTGGCTAATTTCAGGGACCATGAAGCTTGTTTGTTGCCTGCAGCTGGATGGCAAAGGAAAATGGACTCAGAGCTCAGGAGTACTTTGTAAACCCACAAACTCAAAAGCCTGTTTGAAAGAGACCTTGGAGTTATCTACTGCTGGCATTACCAAAGGAAGAAGAATGAATGGACCATTCTACATTCCAGTGGTGATGTTAAGGTAATTGAGCCTGTTTTCAAGTCACAGGCATACCCCATAGCTAGGGACACAGGAGAAAGCCTGATGCTCCCTTCCTGTGCTGAGGAAGCCTGTGGGTTCCATATTCCTCTCAAATTCACAGTCCCCATACTCCCAGTAGCCAGGGTCAAACATTTAGGATTCCATTCATGTCCTTGAAAAACTTGAACTCAGGATATGTGGAGAAATTCTGCAGCCCTTTAATATTCACTTAAACTCAGTCCTATGAACATGCTCTTGTAAGAGTTTTAGAGCATCAGCAGAATAAATTCAAGGAAACTTCTTTTTGTTCTGTTTTGTTCAGAGAATACAGGCTCTCAGGAGGGTAGTTAAAATGCAACTTGAAAGAGTGAACCATTGTTCTGAGGTTAAAAACCTCGAATGCCTCTAAATTTGGTAAAATGGATTTTGTTCCCTGTCTTTGGACGTTCGGCCACAAATTGCCTCTGATCTCCGGCTCTCTGCTTTCATTAAGGTTGGAAGCTAGTGACTTCTGCTTTAGTAACTATGCTTTCAAGTCCTGATATATACAATTTGAAAACCCTCCACAATGCTACTGGGCAAAACTAATTCTCTTCAAGATGTAGAGCCTGCTGCTTCCTAGCTGAGTGACCTTGAACCAATGACTTACCTCCCAACCCTCTGTGCTTCAGTCTGTTTCCTCACCTGCCTCACTCGCCCTCACACAAGATGGGGGCTGGTGTAGTACCTACCTCAGAAGGTTGTTGGGAGGAGTAAGTGAGCTCATGTGTGAGTGGGTCCTCAGAACAGTGTCGGACACACAAAAGTCACTCAGCTTTAGCCAGTACTAAAGAGATGGGCTTAGTTTCCTGGCACTGAAGAGTCTTTCTGTTAAGCTTTCCATTTTAGCTCATTTTTCTTTCCCTACTTTCATTCGCTACGACATCGTGGAAGGAAGAGTCTGCTCTCACTGAGACCTCTCGTACTTCCCAGCTACTTCAACCTTTTGGCAAAGTGGCTCCCACAACACCCTACTAACGCTGCCACTCAGCCTCACCAAGGACCTCTCGAGTGCATTGCCTACCTCAGGTTTCGGCCACCCGACCACCCATGGACTGACCACTCCTTCTAAAAACTGCTCTTTCTCTGGGCTTCTAACACTATTTCTTGATTCCTACCATCATTTTGATCCTCCTGATCAGTTTCATTCTTTTCTTGGTTAGGGCTATGAGATCAGAAAGGTCTCGGTTTGGGTCTGTCTCCGCCAAATACTAGCTGTGGCTGTGGGCAAATCACTTACTTTCTGCCAGCCTTTGTTTTCTCATGGGCACAATGGAGATAGCAATAGTACCTATTTTTCAAAAACTTTATGGTAAGAATTGAATAAAATGCATGCTTAGCATAGGGTTAGTGACACAGTATGAGCTCAGTACATACTGTATTTTTAGTGCTATCTGATTCATTGTTCAGGTCTGAAATACCTTGTTATTGCCAGGACTGTCTGTTTATTGTAGAATACACATGGGCCAGACACTGTCCATACTTGTCTCCTTCTCAAATTTTACCTTAATACCAACTCATTGTTTCCCTCCCACCCTCCATCTGACCTCCTCCTCCTGAATTCCCTGTGTTAATGGCACTCTGTCCACCCAGTGTTCTATGCTCAACTCACCTTTAACTGTAACCACTCTGCCATCCTCCACAGCCAGGGGTTCGCGTAGCCCAGGGCGTTTACCTCAGTGAGGGCTCGTCCATCAGCCTCCAACTCTATTTCTAGTCCCTGCCAGGTCTTACTGGACTACCACAGCAGCCTGGTGGTTTTCCTGCTCTGGTCTCAGTTCTCTAATACATCATCCTCTTTCTCTAGTACTGACTTGATCCTGCCCATTCCTCGTCTAAACCCATTGTTGGCTTACCCCCTATACAGCAAAACCAGTTAAGGGAGATCATTCTTGATCTACTTGCCAAGCGACTGACCTGCCACCCACTACAGGCTCCAGTCTCTAACTCCTGCCTCATTGTTTCTTGATAAATTTTAGAAAAATTTTCAAGTTTTATCAGTTTCTTATTGTAGGTAGAGTATAACATATAATAAATACATTCAATGTAAATAAAAAGCTTGACAAGGAACACTGTGTCCAGGTCTGTCCCTAAGGGTGTCCAAACATTAGCAATACCACTTAGTTTTTTTTGCAACATTAGTACTCAAATGCAAACCTGGCACTTAGGATGTGGTGTCTAACACTGCTGTCTGTCAGAGAAAGCAAAGTTCTTTGGACAGTAGCGGCTTGCATATCTCGAGGCAAGAAAGGCTCAGATAAACCTAGAACACCTTGTTATTGCCGGACAATAATAAAGACACTTTTAAAGATGGTCGGGATAGTGCCAAAAGCAAAAGAAGCCAGGTTAAAGCAAGTCCTGCTGGTAAGGTGTGATATTTAGAACATCAAGAGTAATAAGATGATTATAACAATTATGACAATTATAACTATTATAATATATAATTATATAATAATACATTACAATATAATGTATGATATATAATTATGCAATTATAATAATTTGATATAACTTTGTGGAAGCCATAATGCCTATTAATGATGACTTAATACAAAATATTGAATATAAAACTGAACTTGAAGTACAAAACAAAATGGATAATTGTTTTATTTTGTTTTACTGCTTTATTATATCGATTTTAAAAAGTAAAGAGTGTTTTATTGATTTTAAGAGAGTATTAAAATATTTAAGCATTTCTTCCTTCTAAGTATTTACCTATATTTAAAAGTGTGACCAGTGTATATTTGTGTGAGAAGCGATGGGTAAAACAATTATTCCAGAAAGGAGTGAGTAGAAAGAGTTGCAGTGATGCGTTACCAAGGGAGAAGTGCTTTCTCTTCTTTAGAAATTGGCTATCTGTCTGGACTAGATCACATCTGCTAGGGAAGAAACTTCTAGATAACATAACAAATGACAATATTAATAAGGGATCTGTGTTTTTCCAACAGTGCTAACACAGCAGATCACTGTATAACAACAACATGGTGGAGGGTGATGTAATGCTGGCGGAGCGGAGCAAATGATGTGCTGTTCTGGGAGAAAACCCATGAAGGTGAAAACACTGAACTCATGTAAAAACCATGGGTGTAAACAGTGTTATTGGTTTGAAGCATAAGGTTCAATTATGAAAATGGACCCAGTGAAATATCCAGGTTTGAATCACTTTGGGAGAAGAAACCAGAACAAACAGTTAAAAAGCTATTACAGTGGTTCAAATAAGAGCTAATGGCACTAGAATGACGTCAGTGCAGATGACAGAGCAGCGATATTTAAGATACATAATGATGGGCTGGATATGGGAGATGAGGGAAAAAGAAGAATAGCAAGTGAATCCCAACTTTCTGATCTCGCAAGGGAGTTTATAGCAGTGCGATTTACAAGAGAGAAACAGCTGTCAGAAAAACAAATTGCCTTGAAGGGTGAGCAGGTATGAGTATCAAGTATTTCATCTTGGATAATGTTATGCTTAGGTTGCCTGTGAGACATCCATGTGAAGTCAGTAAGGCAAATATAGCTATTCCTGTAAGAAGCTCTGCAGAGAAGTCTGGGATGGAGAAAAAATTTGTCTGGGAACCGATAAGCTTGCCTAGTGAGCAATACTAAAGCGAGAAGAGAGGGGTTTAGCAAACCCTTCCTTTCAGAATTTTAACATTTAATTTGTATCTCTCTGATGGCTAGTGAAGCTGATGGCCAGTCAACAAAACAAACAAGCAAGCAAAATAGAACCAGAGACATTGAAATTAAGGACAATCTGACAGTAACCAGAGGGCAGGTGGGAGGGGATAATGGGGGTAAGAAGGGAAGGGTTTTCAGGAACAACTGTAAAGGACACATGGATAAAACCAAGGGGGATGAAGGTAGGGGAGGGAGGTGGGGATGGCTGGAGTGGGGGGAGTGGTGGAGGGTAAATACAGATGACTGTACTTTAGCAACAATAAAATAATTAAAAAAAAAAAAAGAATTGTAACACTGAGAGCACAGGTGGCAAACACAAGGCCCACGGGCCGAATCCGGCCCTCCACCTTGTTTTATCTTGCAGCAGTGCCAAGCTCCTTGCCCCTAGTTAAGGAGTAGTTACATTTACACAGTCCTAAAATTACATCTGGCCCTTTGAAGCAAGCCTCAAGGCTGATGGGGCCCCTGGTGAAGATGAGTGTGACACCCCTGATTTACAGGACGGTTAAGGTAGAGTGCCTGCAAAGGATGCTAAGAGTAAACGGCCTGAGAGGCAAGAGAAAAACCAACAAGAATCTGGCATGGTGGAAGGCAGGACCGCCTAACGAAAAGGCGGTCACAGGAGTGCTAAGACAATTCCATGGCGGGAAGAACAGTCTTTCCAACAAACGGTGTGGGGACAACTGGAGATTCCACGCAAAAGAATGAGGTTGGACCCTATCTCACACTATATACAGTTTGACTCAAAATGGATTAAAGACTAAACAGGAGAGCTAAAATTTAAAACTCTTGGAGAAGACATAGGAATAGATCTTCACAACCTTAGATGAGGCAGTGGCTTCTTACAGACGACACTGAAAACACAAGCAACAAAAGGAAAGAGGGTAACTTGGCGCTCGGCAAAACTAAAAAGAAGGCTGTGCTCCCTCCTGCACGCTCCCTCAGGCACTTCATTCACACCTCTACAACTATATTTAACACAGCACGATTATTTGTCTAAGTATTTTTTTAGCCAATCAGAGTGTGAATTTCTTAAATTTCCTTGACTGTCTCCTCTCCATTGGCGTACTTGGTGCCTAACAGCCTCAGATCCATACCTCACATGCACCACGAGGCTGGCACTGCTGCATGAAAATAAACACAATCTCAGACACAAACAGGAAATAATATAAAGGGTAGAAAATATAGAGAGAGGTTATCAAGAACAAAGCTCACTAAGACTAATTTATTAACATGAGAAGGGAAATTAAATGGTCTTGGAATAGTGCAATAAGAGGTTATGTGGTTTGAGGCTCTATGAATCAAGAACGAGGTGTGAGGTTAAATACCCTTTACCATAAACAAAAATAAACTTACTTGCTCTTTGACTTGAGAAAATATGTATGCCCCATTTAGCATGTGTCCAGCCCCAACTGGTTCTTAGAGATGTTTTACTTCAAACTAATTTAAGTTGTGCTTCAAAGGTATTAAGTAATTAGGCTCTTGGGGACTTTAGCATGACTTCCTCCTGTAAAATACTCTGTTGCTTTACACTGGAAAACAACTTAGGGATCATCTAGGTCCCAGAAGAGAGAAGTGGTCAGGTGGTAAGGGAAGGATTTCTGCAAGGTCACATCCCAGGTAATAGCAGAGCTGGCCGCAGAAGCCATGTTTGCCGACCTGGCGCTCAGTGAGGCTCTCTGCTCACCCACCGTCTTCCAGATTTAAGAAAAACACACACGGGAGTTGAGCAGGGAAGCTGCGAATCTGGCAATTGAGTTCCTTAAAACGATTCATGCTTGTGTTCCTTTGGGAAATGTTACCTTCACCTTTTGGAGGACTTCCCCCAGCAAGCAGGCGTGCATACACCAGTATGACTACAATACGATAACCTTAAAATCCAAGGGAAAACCACACACTTCACAGAGAAATGTATACACATCACCATGGGTATCTCACATGGTCAGCCTACCATGTCCAAGGCACTGTAGAATTGCGAAGAACACTTCCTTTTTTTTAAATTACTTTATTGTTGTTCAATTACAGTTGTCTGCATTTTCTCCCCACGCCTTCCCCCACCCCAGCCATCCCCACCTCCCTCCCCTACCTTCATCCCCCTTGGTTTTGTCCCTGTGTCCTTTATAGTAGTTCCTGAAAACCCTTCTCCCCACCATTCCCTCCCTCCTCCCCTCTGGCTATTGTTAGATTGTTCTTAATTTCAGTGTCTCTGGTTATATTTTGTTTGCTTTTTTCTTTTGTTGATTATGTTCCAGTTAAAGGTGAGCAAATGACTTGAACAGACACTTCTCCAAGGAGGACATACAGAGGGCCCAGAGACATATGAAAAGATGCTCAGTATCACTAGCCATCAGAGAGATGCAAATTAAAACCACAATGAGATACCACCTCACAACTGTCAGGATGGACATCATACACAAATCAACAAACAAGTGTTGGAGAGGATGCGGAGAAAAGGGAACCCTGGTGAAAAACACTTTCGATTACTCAATGCTTTTCTGTCTGACAGTCCAGTCCCTCAAACGGTAATCAAAGCATGCGCAGAAAACCTCTTATCTTGAGCAGGAGAAATGAGACAGATGAGCTTCCACAAAGATCATTTGCTACATTTAAGGTGAGATATGCTGAGTATAACAAAAACTTTCTATTATAGTCACCAAGGTCATTTTGCTATTGGAGTAGGTCATTACCTTTGTAGTTAAATCCTATTATTTAGGAGATAATAAAGAGAATTAAGTCAGTCTGCAGCCTTGACCTAGTTCCTTTTTTAATGATATTGGCATCTGGAAATGTCATAGTTTGGGTCAACTATGCTTCTGACACTGTCATGAAGGGTAATATAATTCAGTGCACAGTTGTGAAACTCAGCTTCTGTTTCTGACTCTGTCCAATGCTGGCACCCAAGAGTCACTGAATTTGTTGTTTTAATGTGGCAAATGCAAAACCGAGTCTCTTATCTCATAGATTAAAAATGTGGTGATAAATATAGTGATGAATTTTTTTTTACCGTCTCTCTGGTATGACACTTAACAATTTTGAAACTGACATGAGATTCCAATGGATTCCATTACCATTCATCAGTCATTCTGTGGTCTTAATGTATTTTGTCTGGTTACTAATAAATTCCTGTTATATACTTTATTTCCTAAGAAGGATGTTCTGTAAACTCCTGCCAATTGGTCATTAAAATCCACTACAATTATTATCAATCAGATAAAATTACTACCAATTACACAGAAGAATTAATCCACACTGCATCATTTTAAACAGAAACACTTTCAATTCAAATTGAAGAAAGACTGGTCAATCAACTGAAGATCTATGTTATCAAAGTTACAAATGCAAACCCATTTTCTTTTGTACTATTATTATTAGGGACTATGATTTGTCAAGAGCCTGCTATGTGCCAGCAACTGTGCTAAGTACTTTATGGCAATTATTCTATAAACCTTAATGGCTATCCTTTAAGACATAGTATTACGTCCCTCTTAAAACTGATGAAACTCAGAAACTCACCTAATATTATACTGCTAGTCAGTGATAGGATCTTGATTTGAATTCCAGTCTTGTTTGTAACATCAGAGTTTCTAAAGTTCAAGGGTAACCCCTGTGAGGGGAAATTTTAAAGTACCAGGAGTAGATTCATTTGTTCCATCCTCATGATGTTAAACTTCGGCCTGGGATATGAGAAAAGCATTCACATGCTGCTTGGTTCTCCTTGGTGTCTCCTCCCCTTTCCAACAGCTTGGTTACCGAGCCACATCCTCTTCCAGGAATCCATTCCGTTTCTGCTTCCCACAGCACCCTTTGCATTGCTCTCATGAAACCTTTGCTACAGTGCACCCTAACTGTTAGTTTGTTTGTATGCACACCTCATTCCACAAGGAGCTCTGGCTCACAGGGGCAGCCCTTTCACTTCTCAGCTCATCAGGCATGACGTTTGTCATTCAGTAGCTGCTCAGCAATGCTTGTCAACTGAATAGTGAATTGATAAAGAATGAAAGACGTTTTGGTTTTATAAAGATGTGATGAGATTTCCATGTACACCTAAATTCTTATTTTCACTGGCATTCATCTTGCATTATGCTATTCTAATTGGCATACAGAAAGGATCAACTTCTGGACATACTGAAACAAATTTCCAGTTATGCAGCATTTTTCTAAATTGTTGCAGATTTTATATTCTATCGGCAAAATACAAAATACAAATTCAGGATATTTGATTAATATGCAAAAAGTTACTTTCAATAGAAACAGTAGTATTTCCAAAATTGTTATGGTTCTGGTAGGGAAACACACACACACACACACACACACACACACACACACACACACACGAGTGAGTGAAGCCCAAACAGATTTTGCTTCTTCCTGTGTTTACTCTATTTAGGATATGAAGGCAGGCATGTTTTTCACACCTCTCCTGTTTAAATAACACACTTTAAAAAGGATTAACCACTGAGAATGCAATTTCAAAGAATAGACTTTAGTATATTCCACCCCTAGCCAACCTATGGGTTAAAATGTTAAGAGAATCAAGTTTAAGAGATTAAGATTTTCATCAGTTTAAAAATATTTTGTATTTCACTCATTAAGTTTTCCAAGTGTCATTTTATAAGCCATTTCCCATCCTTGTTGTGGAAGGGGTCCTTATACATCGAGGAACGGATAATCCTTATACTTTTAAGGTATGTGACTCTTACATGAGTACTATAGATGCTAATGTTCCTTGGAATTTGTAAGGTGCAGAGAACAGCTAGTGCTGAAGAAATAGTGATCTAGGTGGGGAGGGACTAATGAGAGAAAGTAAGGTGACCAGTGATTAGACTAATGAAATGTTCCAGGAAGAGATGACAAGGGCCTGAGCCAAAATGGTAAAGATGGGAATAAAAAGGTCATTTTAAGAGACACTGAGGGCACACTCAGGAGGGTAAGGCAAAAGGGCTTGTTAAAGTGACTGGTTTGCAGATAATGAATCGGGGATTTTTAAAGGGAAAAAGCAGAGTCTCTCGGTTGATAATTTACTGTAAGATCAAGTTCAAGTTACCTGATTTGGAATTTCAAATCTGAAAAAGTACTTCTCGAAACTTTTCCTCCATGATGCACATGAAGGGTTTGGTAGAAGGTAATGGTATGTGTTCACAAAACTGTGTTTCAGTTTCTTCTTCCGGGATACACAGAAAGTATCTATTTTTCAGCCTTCCTTGAAGACGCAGTGTTAATAAGGCAGTGGGCTGTAAGGAGAAGCAATGGGTGTTGCTTCTGGGCTGAGGTGATGGGAAGCCCTCGGTGGCTTTCCTCTCTTCTCCTGTGGAATCGGACGTGGGAAGGCACTTGTTGGGATGGTGGGTCACCACCTAAGTCACCACTTACTTAGATGTTGTGCTAGAGACGCACTGGACTCCCGGGGACCTTGTCTGAATGAGAAATCATGTCTTAAGCCACTGAGACTCTCAGGTATGTTTGTTATTGCAGCACAATGAAGTGTTCTGAACAATAAAAGGGGTGATATTTACATTTCAAAAACATCCTGAGGAGAGTACCCAGCTTTAGAACTCCCCGAAAATGTTTTAACTATAACAAATCAAGCCAATGGTATTATTTTTGGGCTTGCTAGTAGGAAGAGTGAAATTCATAGATGTATTTTATAAGCAGGTAATGAGTGAAATGAGCTCCTTAAAGATTTTTAAAATATTATTTTAGAAGAAAAAATATACAGATTATCTTTCTCAGTCAGCTCAGGCTGCTCTAACAAAAATACCACAAATTGGGTGGCTTACACAGTAGAAGTTTGTTTTTTGCAGCTCTACAGGCGGGGACGCCGGACATCAGAGCGCCAGCATGGTGTGGTTCTTGTGAGAATGCTCTCCTGGGGCTGCAGGCGGACATCTTTTGGCTACGTCCTCACATGGCAGACAGCAGAGAGAGGAAGCTAGCTCTCCCCAGTGCCTTTTTTTTCCTGATACTTGAATTTTATTTTTATTTTTTATTGTATTTTTCCCATTACCATTTATCCCCCTTATACTCCTCTCCCACGTGCAGTCACCACACTGTTGTCCGTGTCCATGAGTCCTTTTTCCTTTTTCCTTGACCCCTCCACCCCCTGCCCCCTACCTCCACTATAGCTGTCAACCTGCTCTCTAATACCATCACAAAGGCTCTGCTCTCCTGACCTAACCATCTCCAAAAGGCCCTGTCTCCCAACACGTTCCCACTGGAGGTCAGGATTTCAACAAATGTATTATGAGGGGGACACAAGCATGCAGTCTATGATATTATCTATTAAAAAAAAACTTTATTTTTTAGAAAGTTTTTTCCTTATTGCCATACTATAAGAACAAAAAAGTAGGTGCTATTGAAAAATAAGCATTAATAAACCAAATTTATGGTCTGAAATATAAAAACATAGACTTTATATGCTAATATAAGTATGGTCATTAATTATCCCATTTTCTGCTTTGAACGCAAGACCAAAGCTATTCTTTTTTTTTTTTTTAATCCTTACCCAAGGACATTTTTTCATTGCTTTTAGAGAGAGAGAAAGGTGGGGGGAGAGAAACATTGATGTGAGAGAGAAACATTGACTGGTTGCCTCCCTGTGCACCCCAACTGGGGATCAAACCTGCAACCCAGGCATGTGCCCTAACTGGGGATCAAACCCACACCCTTTTTGTTTATGGGATGATGCTCCAACCAAATGAGCCACATGGGTCAGGGCCAAAGCTATTCTTTCTTCTTTTAAAAGATTTTACTTACATGCTTTCGAAGAGAGGGGAAGGGAGGGAGAAAGAGTGGGAGAGAAACATCAATGTGTGAGAGAGACATCAATCAGTTGCCTCTCACACGCCCCTAGCTGGGGACATGGTCTGCAAGCTATGCATGTGCCCTGGCTGATAATCAACAGGCGACCTTTCGGTTGGCAGGCGGGCACTCAATCCACCAAGCCACACCAGCCAGGGCATAAAGCTACTCTTAAATAACAATAATCATGGTGTCATTTCTGTCTTGTGCAGCAGGGATGCAAATACTCATTTTCCACTTGCTTTCTCATTAAATATGTATCCATGGATAAACTAAAAGAAAAAATGGCAATAAGGTAAAAAATCTTGTACTGTACAAGTGTGACTATATATTTCAGTCACCATGGCTACTAATTAGAGGGGATAGAAATAGTAGCAGAGAGAATTGGGGTGCTAGCTGTCACTGTACTCTTCTCACTGATGTTCAAGCCAGCCACCAGAAATACCTTTGCTCACCCTTAAGTGAGCAATACCCTTGAAGGTGTGTAAGAAATTACACTCAAACTTCAGTATGTTGGTGGTTTTTAATAAGACTATTTGCAACATGCAAGCTGGTGCTACTCCATTCAGTACGGAAAGGGACTCTGTCAGTGTAAAATATTTTTCACTCAAGACCTGGTCAAAAACCTATGGATAAGTGACATCTGAAAAGTCACAACTGACAACTGAAAATCAATAACGAGTCAAAAGGGTATTTATTCATCAGTAGACTAAATTTTCCTTATGTTACTTTTTATAATAGGGAACAAGTAGGGTGGAAGCATGGTTAAAGGTCAACAAGTAAAAAAGCGAGATGAATGGAAAATGTCTTTTTCTTAATTCTTTGAGTTTTCAGAAAAAAAAATTTAGCTTCAAGTAAAATCTTACAGGAGTCTAATTAAGCACTTTTACTGCAGGATGAAGCTATAATTAAAGCTTTACCTTATATGGCTTCCTAACTTGCAGCTGCAAGCTGAATGTTTTAACATATCATCATATTGGCATTAGATTGACAAAATGTAGTAATCATTTCCTTTTGTGTACTGAGACATCAAGACCATGCATATTTTAATTCATATGTTAGCTGATACAGACATAATTATTAGAGGTTACAGGGAATGTATGGCATTGCAATTTTTTTTCTATTCCCCCCTTTTAGGTAATTGAATGCTTGCTTATTTTGAATAAATGTAACTTGACACAAATGAGCTAAAACAAGGACTTAAAACAGCAGGGGAGATGGAAGAAAACAGGACAAATTCTTAAACTCTATAGAACACAGAACAATTTACTATTCTTAAAGATGAGCTTCGCAAACTCGAGTGGCCACCACAAGGTTGTTACTTTCACAGAAATATTTGAATTTGTATCCTTGTAAGAAGTTAGACCACTATCTTTCTTGGTTTAAGTTCAGGAATAGAAGCGTATCCAGCATTTGAAATCTGACACTTTATTGCCACCTAAGTATACTCTCAAGGCTATAATTGCACGTTAAATTCTTCCACATATACACTTCAGTCGAAAGCAAGGGGGGGAAAGCCAGCAAAGGTGGTTTGGGGGTGGTGGGCACGAGGAACCACATGAGCAGGTTGGAACTGTCGGTCCTCAGGACTCTGGGGGTGAGTCCAGCAGAACAGCTGGGTATAGTCACCCAGAGCCCTGCTATGTGGGGACTTGTTTTCATTTCAATGAAGGGCTACAAGAGACCTTATCTGTAAAATTAAATAAAAAGGTAACGCACGAGTAGGGCACATGATACTGCTGTTAATCAAAGAAGCCCAGTCTGTTGCTCTAAAATGACTAGCTGTAGATGAGCATCTTCACCTTGGACGTTCCCAGCAGAGGGAGGTCTGCCAGAAAGACTGGGTCCTTCCCAGGGAGGAAAGGTGTTAGAGCGCACCGGTGTGCTGAAGGTGGCTGGAAACAGAAACCAGAAAGGAAGAGCAGCAGCTAATGAGCACTTGAGTTTGGCAACCAAAATGAATCTTTTCCTTCTTGTTAAATTCTCATGGAAGATCTGGATTCAGTTTCCCAACTAAGAGCTTCACTGGCTTTTAAAGGAGAATCGGATATATTTGCTGCGGTCTGCAGTTGTAGAACTGAGCAGTATCTCTGCAAAATTAGTGACTTTGGTTGCTCCAAGAAGCTGGAAGATCTCCTGTGCTTCCAGATTCCTCCTTACCGCCTAGAGGCACATACCCGCGCCGAGCCCCATAGCTCCTGAAAGGACAGACCAGAGCACTCGCTCTAAGGCGACCTCTTCTTTTCCTACCACCTTCTGGCAAATGACTTCTAAGGAGGTGCCTTACTCAGAGGAGCATTGGCAGGAACTCGACTCTGTAGTGGCTATAATCTTTGTCCATTCCTCTCAGAAGCTGTCTTCACTGGCTTCCTCCCTGGGGGAAGACTTGAGAAGATCATGCAATGCTGCTGGGGGTTAGTGCCTGGCTGTGACCAGATGCAGAACTGCTCTTGGTTGACCTTCCCTCTAAAATCTGAGTTTGGCTGGCTAAACCTGTACCTAGGTAATCTTTTGTCTTTGTTCCTATTCATTTAAAAAGAAGTGAAAATGTAGAAACAGACATTTGTAGGATGATTTTGTTTTAAAGGCTGGAATACAGGAGGGCCCTTCTAGGTCATATTATTAAGTACATAGTATCTAATTCTTTTTAAAGTGTACTCAGGAGGATGGAGCAAGTTTGAACATAAACACCTATACGCAAGGATAACTCAAATGCCCTGTTGTATTTAATTCCTACTCCTTTCTTCCCATTTTTCATAGATTTAAATAGCAATGTTTCCTATAGGTTGAGATTAAGAAGTCAACTGGTCTAAATAATGTAAAACAAAAACTACAAAAGCCATTAAAAAAGAAAAGAGCAGAAAAAAGAAAAAAGGAAAAGATAGCCCAGATCATCCAGGTCCAACAGGTCTTAAACAGGAAGGCTGGAAACACTGTAGAGATTTCCCTTCTCAGCTGGGAACCTGGCCAAGCCACCCCACAGGGATCTGAGCTCCTTGATCATGAGTGACAGTTGCATTGTCTGCCCCTGTTTGCCCTCTTTCTGTTCTGTTCTCTAATTTTAGACATATTGTCCTGGACAGCATCCCTTAACAAAAGGACAGCAGAGCAAGCACTCAGGTCCTAAATCGGACATTTCCCACACTAAGAGGAGAAGTGAGATTCCCTACCACCGTCTTGGAGGTTAGTAGCTTTTATGCAAACACAGAAAACATTATGGGGGATTGGAACCATATCACTACTAATTTCTTATAATTTTATCACACTTCAATTTTCAAAGCACACCAAAGCCCATTATTAAATGATCTAAAAATGTGGTTTCTGACTAGCTAAAGACTTACTGAAAACTATTACTCTGGGCAGGAGTAAGCAATTTTTTTTCTGTAAAAATTGGCAAACAGTAAATATTTTAGGTTTTTTAAGCCATAAAGCTCTCTGGTATAACTATTCAACTCTGCTTTTGTGGTACGAAAGCAGCCATAAGCAATATGTAAATGAATGGGAGCGGCTGTGTTTCAATAAAACTTTATATAAATGAACTGGACTTGGCCTGAGGCCTGCAGTTTGCGTACTTCTGCTTTAGGGTCAGAATGAATAAGTTATCATAACTGGCTAGTGCCAGCACACAACAAATTTTTTAACACATGCTGTTGCTCTACATTAGAAAAAAACTAGCAATGAGAGCAAAAGAGGATTTTACTCATCTAAATAAACCAAAATTTGGAATACATGATCTAGCAATGGGGTATTATGCCCCACAAAGAAAAAAAAATCAGTTAATGTTTGTTTCTATGTTTAACGAGTCACATTTCCTGAGGTGACTATTCTTAAATACCTAAAAAGTGTAATAACCATATCTATGGCATGACTTATAATTCTTAGAAAGTAAAAGTACTCAGTTAATATACACTGAATACTTTCTCTGTGCCAGACACTATTCGAAATGCTCTACAAGAACTGACTAATTTAATCTGCACGCCAACTTTGTGAGGCAGGTACTGTTATCCCTACTTGCAGATGGGAAATGGAGGGCCATCTGTAACAATCTGTCAGCGACCATGAAACAAGTAGGTGAAAGAGGTCGGATTCAAACCTAGGCATTCTTGTGCCTGAATCTGTGATTTTAATCACTACCTGTCAGAGAGGAAGAGGAAAAGGAAGGCAAGTCAATGCTCAGCCCTGGGAATTCCGCCTCATGGAAACACGCTTGGCCTGCTGCGCTGTTTACCATGTGTAGGGTAGCATGCCTAGTGTTTTACCTACGACATGCTAATCAATCCTACCCACAGTGCCATGTGGGGAGAATTATTATCTTATTTTACAAAAACAACCACCACGGCATAGGAAGGTTAAGAACTGTGCAAGGGCACACACCTAGTAAGTGACGGAACCGCCTATGCCGGTTCTGTTGGGACTACCATTTTGAAAACGAGGGGTCACTTTCTGAACAGGATTTGCAGGAGGTTCACATTCCTGATGAAAAAACAGGGCCACATTCAGACTAGCAGGCAGCAGGCACTCTCTTTATGACGCAGGGCCATCTATGTGACAGAGGCCTCTTGAAACTCCACCCCCACCCCCAAATGAGAGCTGCATCACAAGATTGCATAGAATTCAGTTGCTCAAATATGGTTTTGACCGTGCAGTTCTTTGTTCGGTTCCTTTTTCCTCGCTTGTCCTGGTATCATGCAAAACTGAGTTCATCAAGCTCCCTGAGCTTTCCTGGCATCTGGGCGTTGTTCCAAAGGAGCTATTGGCACACACTTTGGATCACTGCACTGTTCTGGTCTGTCTTAGATTACAGCTATGAAAACTCTCTCCTGGAATCTACCCTGACTTCTACTGTGTTTGTCAGCCCTTCCCCACATGCAGGGGATCGTAATTACTGATAGCTACTCTTCTCATCAGAGAGTTTGCCCTCCTACATTTTCCCATTTGATTTTGGATAATATCCAAGAGAAGAAAGGAAAATCTTCTTTCTTTTTAATAGATGCAACTATGATTTTTTTTCCCTATCAAAGCCAAATTAATCAGTAATTTTTTCATTTGCAGAAGAGACTTCAGCCTGGATTAACTATCCACTGATCCCACATGTACTCCTTGTTCATTATGCCCAGAATTTTAGTTTCAGTTTTTCTAAGGAAACAGTTGAAATAAATTTAAAGTATCACTTGGCAAGTAAATTGGCCAATGTAGTGTTTACCGCATTTGTGATCACTGTTATCTCTTACGTCTACTCCTTGCCTTTGGGTTCACTTTGCTTCATGCTGAAGTACCTCATTTAGTGGCTCAGGAGGGGCTGGAAAGTACCAAACAATCTTTGTTTCCCTGAAAATATCTTGTTGTTCTTTTACTTCTATAGCATGATTTTTTCTGGGTATGAAATTCTAGATTGACAGTTATTTCTAGAAATGAATTTATTGACTTCTGCCATCTTTTGTTGCTGATGATAAGTCAACGGTTTGTCTTTCCACTGTAGGAAACTGTCTTTTATTTTTAGTATCTTAAGACTTTCTCTTTTTCCTCAATATTTTGCCACTTCATTATGCTTTTGTCTCAGTATAGTTTTGTTTCATTTTCAAGTGTAGTTCTTAGTGATATTCTGAATCTGAGTCTTCATTTCTCAAAAAGTTTTTAGCCATTATCCTTTGGAATATTGCTTTTCCATCATTCTCATACCTTCTTCTTCAAAATTCCTAGCAAATAAGTGGTAGAGCCCATCACTCTGTCTTCCATATACAACTGCTCCTTTATATTCTTCATGTCTCTGCACTACAATATATTGTGAGTGAACTTCTCACTATCTTCCAATTCAGTAACTCTGTCTTTGATTATGCTCAGCCTGGAGTTTTTTTCTATCGATTGAGTTTATTTCAAAGACTATATCTTTTAATTTACAGAATTCTTTTTCTTGCCCTACTACCTCATCTTTCCACTTCATTTTGGTTTTGTTTTAGAACATTTTGTTCTTTTGTCTAATTCCCTTTTTTGACTATCATAAACATACTTATTTAAAAAATCATTTTCAAATTGCTTTATTATTTTCATTTCACTTGGAATGAACTCAACTTTAAACTTTTTTTCCATATACTATAGGATATTTACATGTACATTCTTTTTAAGAGGGACACTTTAATTTCTTCCTCCTTTTTCTCACTATGCACAATTTTCCCTTTGTATAATTTTATTGTTTCTTGTACTGGTCCC